>APFE030026562.1:120232-161090 GCA_000404065.3 Pinus taeda
ATTGGCCCAAGATGCAAGACCAAGTAGATAGGTTCATAAGAGGACGAATTCTTTGTTGTACCAAAAAGCCTAGAAATAGGAAACAAGGCATGTATCATCCCTTACATGTACCTACTCATCCTTTGGAAAGTATTTCCATGGACTTTGTGGGAGGTTTAGCAACAACCAGGAAGGGACATGACTACCTGTATGGTATTTGACATGTTTAGAAATATGTGTGTTATAATGCCCTCTAAAAAGACCATCAACAAATAAGAAGAAGAAAAATCGTTCTTTGGACAGGTCTGGGTACACTTTGGGATACAAAGGAGCATCATTTTCGACAGGGATACAAGATTTATGAGTGCATTCTGGACTATAAGATGGACATGAAGTTGAATAGATCTACAACATTCCATCCACAGATAGATAGAAAGATAGAAGTAGTAAAAAGGACTTTGGTGCAACTTCTGAGGGGTTACAACCAGAAGCATCCAAAGACCTAGGATGAAAATGGGTATATATACAACATTATCATCATAGAGCAGTCCAGACTTCTATAGGAACGTCCCGATTTGAAACTTGTTTTGGATATTTTCCATCATCACCTTTGGATATTGCATATGGGAAGCAAGGACAATGAAGGAATACATTACAAGAGATGCTTTGAGGGCTGAAAATTTTATAGAGGATATCAAGAAGATCCATCTACAGGTAAAGGAAATGCTGTAGAAGTCACATATGAAGTATAATGCCATACATTATCAGCACATAACAAATAAATCATTCAAGGTGGGAGACAAAGTATGGATATAGTTGAAAAAGGTGAGGCTGCAAGGGCCTGGTAAGAAAATAAAGGCTCTAAGGTATGGTCCTTTTGAGATACTGGAAAATGTCGATGACAATGCCTATCAAATCAATTTACCACCATAGATGCACATTTACTTAGTTGTAAATGTGAAGAATTTGAAACTCTATGAGCCTTCCATGTTAGATCGCGAAGAGGAATAGGTCCTACCTTCAGTGGGGGATTTGGCACTAGATGCTCAGGAAGAGTTGAAAGAAGATAAATTTTTGCTGAAGAGGTCCAAAACTACAAGACAGGGGCAGTATGACCTTTGGCATATTGGGTTGAAGGGACAGCTTCCAGTTAAAGCTAAATGGTACACTGGAGAGAAGCTAGAGGAAAATTTTCCTCACCTCATCAAGTAAACTCTTTTGGGGACCAAAATCCTCCCAAAATGGGGAGGTGTGATACAAATTATATCATTATATTGTTTCTCATCCATCTTGATGCATTTGGAGTGGAAAAAGTGGAGGAATCATCTCACGCGACTGTTTTTGCCGACGGGACCCAGTTAGGGAAAATGGGGTCTGAAACCTCCCAAGAGTGTTTTGATGCATCAAACAAAGTTTTTTGGGGGTAAAACATTATCACTTGAGTGACACACCTTTTCATGCTATTCTACACACAAAAATATTTCCAACTACATAACAATCACGTCAATCGGAGTCCGTAGGAAAACGTTATGCCACTCAGAAGTTGACATTCCTGTTTTCACACCTATATTTTAGGAGGATGCCACATCTACCCCCATTATTCATGGAAAATGGGACAGCCACATGTTTATAATGTATAATACTTTAGAATATTCTATTTGGTAACTCTAGTTAAGAGTTGATGTTGTCAAACTTAACCACTAGTAGGCTATTGGGCTATGTGATAATTGGGCGACTGGGAGGAAGAAGAATTCCATTATTTCGAGAGAATTTGTTCCATAGATGAGAAAAAATAGCTAGGAGAGATAGGAGGTAGAGCACGCATAGAGGATCTATGCACTGTATCAGCCCATGGGCCACAGGCATTACTTCTTTGTACTTGTAGCCATATTTCTAGAGAGATAAAGAGAGCAAAGCAGCCTCAGCTTCCAACATGGTTTTCTCCAGAAAGGGTTTCCCAAAGATAATATCTTGTGTATTATGTGTGTGTGAGCTTAATTTTTCATTTTCTACTTTTCTGTTGGATTTACTTGTACATGCATGCACTAATTACAATTAAAATTTATAGATCTAGAAATTAAATAAAACTGTAATAATGTAGAATATCATATTTTTAATATAGTATTATAAGATCTGTTGTGACAAACAATTGAGTGGAATATCCATGATAGTTTGTGGATCATATCTCCCCCATGATATTTTCAGTTGAGTAGAATCTCCTCGATGATATTTCCAGGTAGTAACCTGATGGTATCTTCGAGTAGTAGCCCGATGACATTTCCAGGTAGTAGCCTAATGGTATTTTCGGGTAGTAGCCAGATGACATTTACAAGTAGTAGCCCGATGACATTTCGGGTAGTACCTGATGACATTTCTCGATAGTAGTTTGATAAAATATTTCCTAGTAGTAGCCCGATGGTGTTTATGGGTAGTAACCCATGGATATATTTTTGGGTAGTAGCTCACTAACAAATATTCTGGGTAGTAACTCATTGGCTGATATTCTGGGTAGTAGTCCGTTGATAGGGATTCTGGGTTGTAACCCGATGAAGAGAGGATGGTACCTTAAGCTCCCCTCTGGTGGCAAATTCTTCTTCTTCTAGATTTTATAATATTCAGCATATGAGAAGGTAAAATTGAGAAGAGGGAATAAGAAAGACATGTACATTGATGATCTAGGATGATGAGATACTTGAGATGGGACATATGTCATGTTGATCGATGGTTTGATATTGAAAGATGGAATTCTCCCTAGTTGAGGGGGAGCGTTAAAATATGAAATTGTGGTAAAATTCCACTTGGGACTACTCATTTGATGGAGATGATGATGGCCCCAGATCCTCTTTCCAAGAGGACTAAAACAACCTAAATATGACCTCCTTTGGACAAGAGGAGGTTGAGTTATGAATTATTCTATTCATACATATATTTTGGATAAGGTCGGCCCTATGCTTATGTACCAATGGATAGGTCGAGTAGATCCTCATGGAAACCTATAAATAGAAGAGACCTCAAGCTCATTTGGACAGACATCAATCTCTCTTCTCCTATTCTATTTGGTCTTGGCTTCCATGAGTATGATGAAGGAAGATCACTCAAGGGTCTGAAACTTTAGGATGACGCTTGCACTAAACTAGGGTTTTCTAATTCAAGGTCACTGGATAGAACTAATCATTTGGGTCTCTGGATGTTGGAACACAGTGGTCATGTGAGAGAATTTTGGTCCTTGGTCATTGGCGTAGAGTCTTCATGAGATAAATCGGGAGTCTCGGTTAGTTTGGTCCCCAATCACTAACACATAGTGGTATGGGAGAAACCGAGCTTCCATAGTCGCTATCATGTATTTCACAAAGAGTGACCCTGTCTGTCCTAGTCACTCGCACAACTCCTCCTCCATACAACTGGGACTACAAGATGAGATTTCAGTGTTTTGAATATTTTTCTCAGTGACAAAAGTATTCGGAAGTAGGGTATAGGAAGTGGTAGTACATTACAGTTATTTGAATCATGATTTTGATGTTTAGGTGCATTTCATGTATATTCTAGTTGCTGTTAAGATATGTATCATCGTACTCTCTTTTCCTAAATCATTTGATGACAATATATTAAAAGAAGATTTGCAAGGGTTTTCCCCATAAGGGTTTTTCCCTGGTCTCCGACCTATCTTGGTGTCTCTATGTGTGCATGTTTTTCTTCTATTGTTCCTTTATGTTCAGCTGCATTGATGATAATGTTATTATTCTTTCTACGTAGTTGCATATGTTGATGAATAATGATGTAAATATGAATAACGTTATGATTTTATGGGTGAACTTAATGTGTTAATGGAGAAATGCAATTATAAAAGAAAAGAACAATATAGCCCTATGAAAAATTAATAGAAACATCATGATAGAAGGACTTCAAATCCATCTTTCCAAAGTATTTGACCCCTTTGAGGTAGTACAAAAGTTCATCAATCGGTGGAATCAAGTAACCATTCTTATCTATGATTCTTTCCAGGGCTCAATAGTCAATGAACAATATCCAAACCCCTTCCTTCTTCTACATAAGTACAATTGATATCCCATAGTGTGAGGAACTTGGTCAAATGTTCCCTTTTTGTAGTATCTCCTAGATATGCTACTTTATTTCCTTGTTTTCTATAAGAGATCAACAAAATATTGGCCCATTAGGTAGAGGTGTGACTGTGGTCATATTGATTGAATGCTTGAACTCACAGTGTAAAGGTACCCTTGGGGGTGAAGAGAAGATGTCTTTGTACTCTTCCACAACCTTATCCACTTAAATAAATTACATAGAGGAGCCCTGTGCAGAGGCCATGGATTTGTCCAAAATCTTCCCCTTACTTTCAAAGAAAGTGAGGAGGAAGAAAAAATTCATTGTCTCAAAAATGATATTGCTACATTTCTTAGCAAAGATCAAATAAATGGTAGTAGGTGGGGCCACCTTTAGTAAGTTGTATAGTTTTATTCTCAAAGGTATAATAATATTACAAGGTATGGAATCATACACAATATGACACTTCCAAACGTAGCATTGGCCAAACAGAAACATCACAAACTTCAAGGGGAGAAACACCACACAATAACCCATCCCTGAAGGGCTTGATGCTTTAGGGTTGTTAACATTGTTGGTTGATATATAGATATTTCCCTTGGTGGATCAATGTGATGGTGTAGAGCTATAAGTGTGGTGTTGTTGGTAGGCCCAACCACTTAATGGTCTCTATTGAGATGAGGTTCTTCTAACTCCTGTTGTCGACAATGAAATGAGACATAGCACCTTTCATCCACATTTGTCAGTGGAAGAGATGCTCATCTTCCTCCATATCTTCATTCTCACTTCACTAGAACGTGGTGATAGCAATAGTTGCATCCAATTGTGCATCAATGATCTATTTATCCTTTTCAAGGTCTAGCTCAGAGTCGAAACCTATGTCATACTCTATAAATTTCAACTCTATCACCAATAATTGTTTTGTGAGACATTCATTTGTTTTATGAGTAGATCTATTGTGGAAATCATACCACTATCCCATTTCTTTCTTCATATTCCAATTATTATTGTTTTATTGTGTATTTTGTGGGTTTTTCATCTGGGTTTCACCCTAGTTTTGTCCTTCGTTATGCATATTTGGGGTGTCCTTACGCTACTTCATATTTGTAGATTGAAAGTCTCACCTCTTCTATTTAAATGATTGCTTAATTATGGAAGAATATTGGTATGTTGGTCTAAGTGAGGAGATGTCTTGGAATTCCATTTCTATTTCCATGTATTTGTGCAAACAACCATGATACCTGAACAATAGATGGCATTGCAGGTCCTTGCAACCCAACTTTATGCGTGAGGTATGAAAGATATTTGAGAACTTTATCGCTTCTTGGATACTTTCTTATCTTAAAGTGGTCCATTTTATATACTTGTATTTGTAGATTTCCATGGGTGTAGCATACCAAATAATAACCCTAGCTAAAAATAAGGGCAGAAGGAGGTAGTTATTGAAGTGAACCAACCTAAAATGTACAGTTTTGGAAACGTTATGAGTTTTTCTAACATTCTCTAAAGGAGAAATGGATGAAATAATTGTGTTCATCTCTTTAAGACCTTTCAAATGATATAAATTGTGTTCCAATCCAAATCTCAGATTAAAATATATGGCCATTTAGATCCTTGGCCAATTGAAGTGGTTTCACATCATCATGCATGCCACGTGGCACCAATTTGGTTATCTCAGTCATGTGCCACATTATGGAAAAACAATAGTATTCAACCCATTCATACTAGGTAACATATCATCCCATTTCCATGGTCCACATAGGTTAACCTGTGTCATAATGTGTGTGTGTGTGTGTGTTCGTGTGAGCCCTTTTGGCCATGCCACCCACCTGCATAGAATTGTAGTGAGTCTCAAACTACTTCCCATTAAGTTTCAAGGGGAAGCCTCCCGATATTACCTAGGCATACATGCTTTCTGACGAGGCTTTGTTATGACCTTTTCTTATACATAGAATCATAATGTTGTGTAACAAATGACCCCACTATACCAGCCACACTCGCTAGGTCACCCAAGGACTTAGATCTTGAAAGATTCTATTATGTCCTCTACTCATAATATCTAGGAAAACAGGGTCTAGGGTTATGTCACTGCTCCTAAGCGCTAAGGTGACATCATCCTCCTCACTTTTAGGAGAAGAAAGTCCAAATCAAGTGAATTTTCAATAGTGTATAAGGTATTAATAGGTAAAAATATCACCTCTTTTGGTGGTTCATAAATGATTCAAACACTAGAGATTTAGCCCCAAGGTAACTCATAATGGTTCATCAATGCTCACAATTACCTAAGTGTCTCTTCCCAATACAATAGGTTCATAAATCCAAAAGCTTCTGGTGGCTTCCTCATTGTTGTAAGAAAGCCATTTCTCTCTATAATATATTCACCCATCAAGCCTTTTGTGAGGTTTCTTCAACTCGTTTAATATTTCTAGAGGTTGATAATTGTGAATTCTAATAGCTTCCCTATATGTGCTCTCACCTCCTCCCTTGGAGGAAATTTTCTTCTAGTGCTCTTCATTGTGTGGAATCTTCTACTACCTATTGAAAATAATAAGAAGAAATGTTAAAAATAGGATGTAGAAATTCTAATTTAATTTTTCCTTCAATTAAATTGTAATTATTTTCTCATGGAAACTTGTCATAGTTAACTAAGTTAAGTGGACATAGTTATCTTAGGAAATTTGGGTTGGAAGTCTATCTGGAGTCATGTAGAGTGGTCCCTAATTTTTAGGGGTCCAAATTTAGTTTGTTGGAGTTGTAATTAGATAACTTAGTCTAACTGAGTTATAGTGAGTTAAACTAGTTATAACTGTTAGAGGAATAACCAATTGAGATTAGAGTGTAGGGGAAGTGTAATATTAGTTGTATAATTTTCTGAGTTGTACAAAAGGAGCATGCAATCAATTGAGGACCTAAGTTTGGATTGCATAGTTATGGATGAGGAATTTCCATATTAAATAGAGGTTAATTCCTCTAGGAATTGCGCAAGGAAGTAGGGGCTCCATAGGTATCAAATTTGGCTAAGTGTTGGCTAGAGCAGACTTGTGAGGGAGAGAGTTAGATTACATTTGTGCAAGAATTGTTCAGGAGGAACCAAAATTGTATTTTCTTCTTGGATATTATGGTTAATGCAATATAGATAGTTGAGGTTTTTAGCAGTTTCTTTCCCTAGAGAAATATTGTATTATGTGCCATTGATATTCTTCCTCTTTTTTCTTATTGTTTTCATTGATCATTTTTGGTTTCCTCTGAGAAAACTATAGTAGATTCTTATATTGTGTATGCAAGCAATTTCCCCCTCTTCTTTTTGTCGACCTAATTTTTCCAGCTTCCAAAATAAACCCATTGTCCATCTTTTTCCCAACTCTATGGAGGTCAACCACCTAGGACAATGCACCCCATGTTACCTTTACATTTTTGTCATTTTTTTCTTATGGTTGGAGCTATAGGACACATGGGCCTCTAATTCCTCCTTTTAGTTGATTTATGGCTTAGTATTCCAACTTAAACTAGACCTACTATTTAAAACAATTGATTCCTCAAGCCTTCTCCCTCCTCAATCAGTATGGAATTTGTGTACCTTTCTCTCAGTCTTCTAACTAATTAAAATTTATTTACGATGGGAAAAAATATTAATCATGGGATGTCAGAACCTCCCTATTAAATTATACTCATATGTTGAGATATGGAATATTGAGAGAACCTAGCGGTGGATCAATGCATTTGTATCATCACACAGTCATAACCCTTGATTATACCTATGGTCGAGCCATAATATAAGATTGGATTTCCATCATTAGGGAACCATGACACATAGACACTATGCAATATTCATCGCAAGGGCATAGCGAGTGATTCAACATGGAAATGTGGTGTTTAAAACATTTGGGTGCAAAATTTGGTATTGGATCCTTAGCTAACTGGTTTTCAACATCTCATAAAACTCTCAAAATGTATGATGGAATGCCACATAATCTCAACGTGATATAGGAATTATTTTAGGTATTGATACTTTTGGGAAAATTAACTCATCCTATTCAAAAGTGTTAGATCATGCAATGTGGAAAGCTATATGTTTATAGAATTAGGGAATCCATCTTTGTATTCGTCGAAGGTTTAATGCATGTGAACATGCACACACACACACACTAAATAGTTAACTAAATTGAATTAAAATTCAATATATGTAACTAAACATAAAGAAATTTAATTAGAGCCAATAGATATCATGGTAGGCTGGGTGGTTCTAATGCTATTTGAGCATTTCTCTAAAGGTGACACTACCTATATTTAACATTATATAGAAGGTTATGTTGAAAATGAAAGAGAAACTATGTAGAAAAAAATCATTTTTAAAGGGGGATTCACACTCTGAAGGAAATGTTTCGATGGTAAAAGACATTAGTTCTAGTTGCATGATAGGTTTCATAGGTGGTTGAGGCATTTTTTCCTAAAGTTAATAGATAAAAAGGATGGTGTTAATATTAGGTAATGGATGTGAATAAATTAGAATGGATTTTATTGATAGAAGAATAAAAAGTATCCCATGTTAGAGAGCTCTAATAAGTGAATAATAAATTGATGTTTCTAGAAGGAAATAGATAAGTAATTTTACTAGCTTGAGAGCATGAAGATGAACGTGCATACAATTTAAGTTTAAGAATAAAGGTCAATATTTTCTTCTTATATTTAACATATTGTTCAAAAAAAATGGTTTTCACAATAGGAGTGCTATAGTTATTAATGCACAGGTGTTTATTGATGTAGAAAGCCCTCAAGGATCTTCTCGAGATCCTCAACATACAGTCAAATTAGCTGCAACTGTCACAAAGATACATGCATATCTATGTTTAACAAACGAATATCAAAGAAAGAAGGAATTATCACCTCGAGTCTTAGTGTGGTGTTGCTGGAGAGTGAAATGCAGCAAGGAGGAAGACCCCTGAGTTGGCTCCAGATCAAAACCTACACATAGCAAAGACAACCATAATATCACATCATAAAACCTTGATAAACAAATTCATGAACATATAAAATATATCTAGTTCCATATAACTAAACCACTCATGCTAGAAGATATTAGATAGGCATCTAAACAAGTTATACTACCAACATCACAGAGTTTACAACACAAATGCAATTCTATATTGATGTAGAAAGAGTGATTACAACCACTAGTTGCATCAGCCTTCCCTTTTCCCTCCAACTCTTCTCTCTCTCTCCCTTCTTAACCTCTTTTGATGCCTTAGTCCGAGACTCTTCTCGACAGTCAAATAGGCAATCCTTTCAAATGGTTTCACCTCTTTCACAATGGCCCAAGCCTTACATATATAGCATGTAGGGTTAGGGTTTCCAAGTTCTTCATGATTTCCCTTAGGCAAAAGAAGTGATGTTTCCATGATTTAGTGCTCTTTCCTGTTTGCATACTCCATTAGGAATTAGTAATTTCCCTAAACAGGTAGATTTCTGATGTTTCCTTGCTTTTATGAGCTGACATAGGAGAGAATCTAGGGATATTTTCTTAGTCAATATGCTCCATTGACCCATAGAAACTGATGTAGGGTCACTAACATTGTTCCCGAGGTATCAAGTAGAGTTACCCTTGGCACTAACTGTTATAGATATATTTGGGCACTGCAACCCCAAACTCATATGTCCATAAACTAAGGACTCCTTAAGTCCCTAAAAGTGTTGCTTCATACCCTAAAGGATCATGGTCAGCTGATTACATCATTTCCAAGAAGTTCCACCTGAAAAACTACACAAAACTAGCCAAAACTGGACCATACAGGCTACTCCATGGACAAGATGCGATGCATACTAACTGCCTAACTGGCCAGGTGCGATGCATACTAAAATGGCCTTCTGTGGGGTGCGATGAGCAAGAATAGACAAATGAAAGAGACAGTTTACAAGGTGGATGATCATGGAATCTTCTAGAAACTTCTCATGTGACACTTGCCTCTCTGAATTCACCCAGGGATGAGTAAGAGATCATGAAGTCTCCAAGTGGAACCAAGAACTATCAGTGGAATGACACTAATCAAAAGCCCATAGCTAACTCACACCCTTACAAGACATCTATATATGGATCCCTTAGCTGAGAGATCAGAAGGATGGAATTTTGTATTTTGTAAGGAAGTGCTATTGGTTTGTTGAGAAGAGACTTTGCATTGTTGGGTGATTTTCTTGTTCATGAGGTGAAGAGGGCTTCTAAAATTGGGAGGATGATGCTGGATTAGACAACTGGGTTGTAATCCTCTCTTACATTACTATTAATCAAGTTCTTTGAGTTTTCCTCCATATGATCTTGTATTTGTGAATCTTATTGTTTATAAATGCAATTGTATGGTCAATGTGTTTCTGATTCCATATTGGTTATGATGTTTTAGATAGAGATTCTTTGATACTTTGACTCTACAGGTACTCTTTGGAGCGCGGGACAAGTAGGAGAGGAGTGGAAAATTCTATCAAGGAAAGGAGAAATCAAGCTAGGATCAAAGCGGAAGGTCTAGGTTGGTCCTCTTTTCTTCTCTTCCATCTATCACACTTAAAGGAACTCTTGAAAATATTTCATTGTTTGTTTCTAAGATAGCTACCTGTCTTAGTGGGACTAGCAGTTCGAAACGACACTAGTTTTCCCTGAAACAAAATGGCGACTCCACTGGGGAACGAATAGTTTGTTTTGCTTTTTTATTGTTTGCTTTATAAAATACAGACGGAGCCTGAAGTTAAGCCAACTATCCTTCGAAATGCCTTTGCTATGAAATTTCAAAGTAGATAAACGCTAATCCAGTCAATCTCCAAGTTGGTTTATGAACTGAACATCTAACTTACAAAGCATCTTAAGTGCCCTTGTGGTAACTGAGAACCTCATCAGATCTTACCCTTATGCTTTGTGTTTACTGTCCATCATTACTCAACCTAAATCACTGAACTTAGCTACAAGTTTTGAGCAAAAACCAAGCTCAGTTTCGCTCCCTGGCCCATCGCACTGTCTGTAACTATGCAACCTAGATGCATCGCACCTCCCGTGTGTTGCAGGTGAGATGCATCCTTGTTTCCCTGTGTTGCAGGTTCGATGATTGAGTAAACTGTGTTTTCTTCTCTGAAATTGGGTTTTTCTCTCTGTTTTCAGCTTTATTCAATAGTTTTGTTGTTCATGATCAGTACCTTCTTACAGTAACCATCTTCCTTCACATTATTTTAGTCTCCATCAGATAGGAATTGTAAATCCTTTTGTGTATTTGTCGATCATTTGCAATCTTCCTTTGTCAAAAGTAGCCTAATAGAACCGTCGTCTTTGATGCAAGTGTTGTAATTGTCATTTTGAATTGAAAGAAGAGTGTCGTAAAGTCTTCCTCTTCTAGATAGTTGATTGTACTTTTGTCATTGTACTTGATTTTGAAATTATTAGTATCGAAAACAATTTTAAATTCAAGATCAAAAAGTGTCATCTTAGTCTTCCTTTCATTTTGAAAAGAGAAAATTGTTAGTACTGTCGCTTTGAAAGAAAATAGTTTAGATCTGTACTTAGCATTATTTTTGTCATTCACACATTAAGAAAGCAGAAAACAAATATATGCATGTGCATCTGCATTTTGACTACTTTTTTTTATTTAGGAAAGTGCATTTAGTGTGTGCTTTATGCTCTTTGCTAAAAGAAAAATCGTTATCTTCTTTCCTTTGCAGCTAGGATTTTCATTGCTAAAAGAAAATAAACGATTGTTTATCATTTTAGATTGCATTTAGGAATTTCACATCTACATCACGTGGTGAACCTTGAAATACAAACTTCTAAGCAAGATCAACCATAAAATAAACCTCAATGAACATAAAACGCTTTGGAATCTAATGCAACACATCTAGAAGTCTAGGCTAGAGACGTGTTTCAGTGTCATAAAACCTGGTAACTATCGTTTTCATCGTAGGTTGGGTGATTCCTCCTCTTTGATATGACAAGTGCCAGTGCGGAGTTGTGCTCCCCGTACTGTCGCGTATATATTGGGAGACCACAATAGGCTATCATCCTTTATCCTTAGGAAGTCGTGTCTGCCGCCCTATTGATCGTAATGCACTGAACACAACATTCAAGAAGATTGACTGTTGTACATAAGTCCTTGGTAATTTCTCTATCATTTATCACCAAGGTTTATTTTGAAATTTTATGATCGATTTGGTAAACCCTCTAGCTAGACTTACAGAGCAATCACTTTCGTTCCTTTTCAACTCCTTAAAAGAAAAGGTCCATCTGAGCACTTGTCACTTCAAGATCATTAAAAATCAAAGGAAACTAGAGTCACCTTTAGCTTTTTCTCAACTCTTAAAAATTGAAAAGGCAAGTTGCGTCCAAGTTGTTGGAAATAATACTGAGAGGGGGGGTGAATCAGTATTATCACATTAATAAAACTTTTTCATTTCCAAACTCTGATTCATATATGCTACTTCCACAACTTCTTATGATTAAGTTAATTGATCTTCAATGAGTGCATTAGAACATTATCAACCATATTATCAGTTAACAGATGCAGTAACATAGAATAGATCATCACACATAAGGCACACACATGAACACCATGATATAAGGTGGAAACCCAATGCGGGAGAAAACCACCTGCTGCAAGTCATCTCAATCTTCTTCTTAATAAGAAAATCCTTTTACAATATTTTGTACTGGTGCAGCCTTATACCAGTACGGGAGCTACAACCCCCTTTGCTCTTGTACTAACCGATCCATTTACTAGTACGCAGGCTACTACCTGCTACAATGCTCCAAAGATTTCCTTTAGCTCTTGTACTAGCTTAGATACTAGTACGTAGGTGCTGACCTACAATCTTCTCTCTCCTCCAGGTACCACGTTTCATCAATTTTCATACTGGATACACTGAAGCACAACACATAATCTGAAAGGCCACATTTCATCCAATTTTCATACTGGACCCATAAACATCAAATGATCATCAAGTACCAGTAAGTCACCCAGATAATCAGATCCACAATAACAGTAAACTAAACCCAGAACACCTTATCAACAAAAATCAGTCAACAAAAGATCTTAAGACAGATAAGCAATTTCCTTTTCTCTGGCCTGCGTCGCTACGCACTTCACCTTCTGTGGCGCTGCGCACCTCCGCAGCTGCGCCTTCTGTGACGCCTTCGCACGGCGCCTTCGGTGGCACCTTTGTGGCGTCTCCTGTGGCGCCTCCGCACTGTGCCTTCTATGGCGCCTCCGCACTGCACCTTCTGTGGCGCCTCTATGGCGTCTCCGCATTGCGCCTTCTGTGGCGCCTTCGCTCTGCGCCTTTTGTGGCACCTCCGCACTGCGCCTTCTGTGGCGCCTTCGCACTGCGCCTCCGCACTGCGCCTTCTATGGTGTCTCCTGTGGCGTCTCCGCACTGCACCTTCTGTGGCGCCTCTGTGGCGTCTCTGCACTGCGCCTTCTGTGGCGCCTTCGCACTGCGCCTTCTGTGGCGCCTCCGCACTGTGCCTTCTGTGGCGTCTCCTGTGGCGTCTCCGCACTGCGCCTTCTGTGGCGCCTCTGTGGCGTCTCCTCACTGTGCCTTCTGTGGCACCTCCACATTGCGCCTTCTGTGGTGTCTCCTCACTGCGCCTTCTGTGGCGCCTCTGCACTGCCGCAGCTGCAACGCTCGAGAGAACACCCTTCACAGATTCGCTTTCCACTTCACTTTCATATAGATCGACCTTTTGAAACAATAACCCAATATTTCAGATCTTAAGATATTCAACCCAAAAGCATACTCAAGCCAAATGATCTCCTTTTCTTTATATAGGCAAGCTCTTCCTCAAATCATGGATCATAGGGCTCAATAATAATAATAATATAAAACAATACCACGGGCCAAAACCATAGGATCAAAAACTGTCAGACTAATACCGTGAACTTTTCTCTACATGAAATAAACTTTTCTCCACATGAAATAAACCTTTCTCTGCATAAAATTCCGTGAACTTTGCTGCACTATAATTTATCATCTGAGATGAGTGGGTTGCCATCAAGTACAACATATGCATCATAATTCCAACACAAGTGTCTTTAAAATTTATTTTAAACAGAATAACACCCTTGTTCCTATAATGGAGTCTACCAATCAAGGAATCCCCCTTGGTGGGAATCATAGTCCTTTCTCCTCTTGGGGAGATATTGGTTCTCCATATATGGCTACGTTGTCCCTTCCAGGAATCACAATTGGCCTGCCAATATGACTTTTCTCGACCTTTTTCGTTCAAAACACCACAATTCCTCAACAATCTAATCAACAACCAGATGATACTGAAGTTACCCCTTCACCTTCTACTTCGTTTGTTTCTCCTTCCCCTTCTTCCTCTTCGATTGGTGAAACTAGTGACACTAAAAACCAAGTAATTGAGAAGAAAAAGAAAGGGAAGGAGAAGAAGAAGAAGTCGACTAAATAAGGGAACACCAAAGCACCGTCTAGTGAAAATCGACACACTAAAGTTTCCAAACAAAAAAATCCATGCGCAATTTGCAAGGAGAACCATTACCATCAAGATTTCCCTTACATCCCGCGGATCTTGAGAGAATGGTCTCCCCGGTTGCACCATTCGGTGTCATCAACCCCTGATAGTCAGGTTGACAACACACCATCAACTAGTGAAAATGAAGTCAATCGACAGAAAGGAAAAGTTAGAGTTCCATGTAGGTTATGTGAAGGTGATCACACTCTTTACCGTTGTCCTTTTTTGGACAAAGCCAAAAGCATTTTTGATAACTGTCCTGCTTCACCACAACAGCTTCCATTGGATACAAGAAACTCTTACTGAGTCCTTCGCTAGTTGAAAACCTGATTGACATAACTCAATTGTTGATCGAACCACCTATAATTCAAAGTGAACCTCCTGAGTCCATACCGGATCAAAGTCAACTAGTTCAGATGGCAGTCGACCCAGTCTTGCCTTCAGAAAATCCACTCTCAGATGATATAGTTTCCAAAGAGGATGAGAACGACACCATTCAAATTCTTTTTGTTGATATAGAGTCTAATGAACTTGGGGGAAATCCACCCATTCCTTCACCACAGGAAGAGACCCCCCCAGTTCATGAAACTTATCCGGACATTTATCTAGTACATCCTCCGAGTAGTCTGGTTGTTTTCTTTGACTGGAATCAACTAGCGAAACCTCTCCTTCCATCTAATGTACCCTTCCGAATTATAGTACAGGTGTACAAAATGATCGTGTCTGGCACAATCATAGATGAAGGGGATTTGGTGAGTATCCTTTCCTCAACTGCTTGGAAAGTGCTTGGTTCGCCATTGCTCTTGCCTGAAAAACAAATGTGTCAGGCTTCAACAAAGGAACCAGTCAACCATTTGGGATCCTTCCAAAGTTGCCTATAACTTTGAGAAAGAAAATCGTTCATTTGAACATGATGGTAGTCCAAGTTCCACTAGATTACAATCTACTCCTTGGAAGTGATTATATATATAGCATGGAAGTCATTGTCTCCACATTCTTTCGAGTGATGTGTTTTCCACATGAAGGTAGACTGGTACAGTTTGTTGACCAGCTTCCATTTCCTGGTTCAAACACAACTATAAATCAACCATCATCCCTAAATGGCCTCTTCACATCAACAATGTCTCTTCCATCTTCATCCCATCCACTGAATTACCGTGAGTAGTTCGGCAAGTGTGATGAATATTAGGGGGCATGCACCCTAGTCTGCTTCGTCAGGCGAACCCAGAGGAAAAGAGAGATTTTCTTGAAAGGGCATAATACATGGACTAAATAACATTCCCATATAGGTTATGTAATCAGTCTGACATGATTATTTCCTTTGTATGATTGTGAATGGAAGCTCACAGCATTCACCTTCTTATGTTATGTGTTTGGAAGCTCACAACAATCACCTTTGTCTATTTCGATGGACATTGCAAAGGAAGATTTTTTGTCTCCCAACAGAAACGATCCTGCCTAACCACAAGGACTTCCATTTGATAACCTGGAAACTCTCCTTTTACTCGAAGAGCTGGGGGCATGCAAAACTTTGCATGCAAGTGAAAAGCGACCCTTGATTTTCTTAGTTTGTAGGTTCTTAACCCTTTAACCTCATAGCTTGGTCATTTCTAGCTAACATAAAAAGGTCATGAGCACATGTTATAGTAGTGATCAAGCTCATTAAAAAATAAATATACCAAGATACATTATCAAAAGACTGGTAAGAGAAATGTTCCCACAAGGTTCAAGCTCATTAAAAAATTAACCTGCACTGAGCACATGTTGGTAGAAGGTTCAAGCTCATTAAAAAATAAACCTGCCTCCGGTACATAACCTTTTGTGATCGCTTTGATATCTTCTCTTTTGAACTTTGGTTGTGTTCCTTCCATCACCTCCATTTCATTCGACCAACCATACGCTTCCACTTGATTGTTTACCCTTTTGAGTAACATCTGCAACGAGTGATTTTGATTGCCACCGTCTTCACATTGCCATGTTTTGAGAAGTTCCAAACTTACATGGAACCAACTGCTACCTAGAAATATCACTTGTTCCTAAAAAACGAGCCTCTTTTAACCTCTTTTTAGACTTGTTAAATATAAAAAGATCGTCGAGCTATTAGCCTTCCCAAATCCTTAAAGTAAGGGGAATGCTATCTGTCTCATATATTTTAGTCTTTTTGGACTTGAGGGATTATTAAACAAAAAGATTGAGTTCTTATCTTTGTTGGCTTGTTAAAACTATTGAAAAGTCATTCCTTTCGTATTATTTTATACTTTTTCAAACTTAAGGGATTATGCCACGAAAAAGGACTGTTGGAGTCTCCTTTTCATCCATTTTCAGACCCTCTAA
This sequence comes from Pinus taeda, assembly GCA_000404065.3. Classification (NCBI taxonomy): domain Eukaryota; kingdom Viridiplantae; phylum Streptophyta; class Pinopsida; order Pinales; family Pinaceae; genus Pinus; species Pinus taeda. The sequence goes on from APFE030026562.1 coordinate 137,100, forward strand.
ACAAGAAAAGGACCGAGTCATCTTTTTCATTAAACTCGTTAAAAAAATAGCGATAAACTTGTCCACCCAGACAAGAACAAGTCTCACTGACGCTAGGCTCGCTAAACACAAAGTGACAGGTTTGCCTGAAGGGAAAATTATAGACCTAGCATATGTTATTCTCCTCAAGCTTGTAAAAAATAAAGAGGTACTGGTCAGTAATGACTAGGGAAAAATGGGAAGAAAACTTGAAGAACTCTATTGGTAGCAAGTCGCTCTTGAACATGACACTTTCACTCCATCACCGTGATTGAGTTGGGTTGGGTTTCCGTTCACCGTCACCATTGGTCCGCCGTGCCATCCATGGGGTTAACGCTACCAGTCCATATCAGTGTCGCCAGTATGTTCAAGAGAAGTCATTCAGAGAATTCACTATCCAACAAATGCCTCATCCACTGCATTACATCCACGCTTCATTTTTGATGACCGCCATTCCTGAACCTCATATCATCAGATCGTTTTCACCTCCAGAAAAGTCATTTTCTCAGTTTCGCATCGTAGATGTGGGATACATCAAAGCCCTCCTACGATAGGTCACTTCTTGTCAACATCAACTCATTATCTAAGAAGTTGACTTAGAAACAACCCTTTCAGTACTTTGAAGCTTGCATGCCTCAATGGTAAGTTTCTCACTTTCGGCGACAGGTTTACATCAATGACGTTCGACCGAAAGACTTTACGTGGTGTTCGACATGAGCTCATATATTCACACCACATGAATTGTACAGTAGTACCTTGAGGGTCATCATCATTATCGGTGATTCCTCTCGCGTCTGTTAACAGTTTACATCATTGGCTGGTAATCAGGCGATGTCTTTCCATGTTCGACTTCAGAACATCTTTTCACATGGATCGACTTGTATATCGGGTGAATATTGTACAAGTTTTGAAGAACCCGGATCTAGTTTCATCCATCTGGGCTGCGATATATTCAGGAAAATAAAGACATCAATTGTACACAAACGCTGCACAGATAGTCATCTAGCCAAGGAAGATGACTCTTCATGCGAAGAATCACAAGTCTGCAACAACAGATGATTGTATGTCCTATGTACATGAAAATAATTTATAAAGCTGAGCATGGGAATGCCCACCTCAGCTAGATCATGAAAATAATATGATGATGATGTATTGTATTGTATCTTATAAAGGTCACCTTTTAGTTCGAATACCTTGAATCCTCATGAATAAAGCATTTCACCCGACATTAGAAGATTTACAACCTCATGCTTTAGGGGGCATCTGTTATAGACATATTTGGGCACTGCAACCCCAAACTCATATGTCCATAAAATAAGGACTCCTTAAGTCCCTAAAAGTGTTGCTTCATCCCCTAAAGGATCATGGTCAGCTGATTACATCATTTCCCAGAAGTTCCACATGAAAAACTACTCAGAATTGGCGAAAACTGGACCATACAGGCTGCTCCATGGACAAGGTGCGATGCATACTGACTGCTTAATTGGCTAGGTGTGATGCATAATGAAATGGCCTTTTGTGGGGTGCGATGAGCAAGAATAGACCAATGGCAGAAATAATTTGCAAGGTGGATGATCATGGAATCTTCCAGAAACTTATCCTATGACACTTACCTCTCTGAACTCACCCAGGGATGAGTAAGAGATCATGACCCAGAGCTGACTCACACCCTTGCAAGACATCTATGTATGGACCCCTCAGCTGAGAGATCAGGAGGCTGGAATTTTTCATTTTGTAAGGAGTGTTGTTGGTTTGTTGAGAAGACACTTTGCATTGTTGGGTGATTTTCTTGTTCATGAGGTGAAGAGGGCTTCTACAACTAGAAGGATGATGTCGGATTAGACAGCTAGGTTGTAATTCTCTCTTACATTACTATTAATAAAGTTCTTTGATTTTTCCTCCATATGATCTTGTATTTGTGAATCTTATTGTTTATGAATGCAATTGTATGGTCAATGTGTTTCTGATTCCATATTGGTTAAGATGTTTTAGATAGAGATGCTTTGATAGTTTGCTATTACTTTGACTCTACAGGTACTCTTTGGAGCGGGAGAAGTAGGAGAGGATTGGAAAATTCTATCAAGGAAAGGAGAAATCAAGCTAGGATCAAAGTGGAAGATCCAGGTTGGTCCTCTTTTCTTCTCTTCCATCTATCACACTTAAAGGAACTCTTGAAAAGCTTTCATTGTTTGTTTCTAAGATAGCTACCCATCTTAGTGGGACTAGTAGTTTGAATCGACACTAGTTTTCCCTAAAACACTAACACACCCTTAGGCTTGCTGAGAAGTTTTATAAAGAATGTTGATGGTGTCTAGACAATGTTAACTTGACCACTAGGCCTCTAAACTTGGTCAGTCCTTCAGTCATCATGTGTTTGTCCTCTAAGCTGATGAGCATGTCATTTTCCTCTATAATAGATGCCCCCTAAAGTGTGAGATCAAAGGCTGTGATGATGGCCAAAGTACTTTATATTCAACTGTCCTTTTCCTTGGAAAAGAGAGAGAGGATTAGAGCTTTGGGCTATATGAGAAACCTGATACAACACATATATATAACAACTAAAATCATGTCTTGACTTGGGCATTCCCACACTCAGTAGCTATGTCAGAGTGATTTTCTCATAAAATAGATATGGTGATGCTGGCTGTCGATAAGCACAATGAGGAACTTGTGTCATAATAGGATCATTTTGATGAGTTGTCTCTAAAAAACAATAATCGCAACTTGGGAGAAGAAACAAGGCTGAGTGATGCACGACTCTACCCAAGGTCTTGATTTTCAATTCACCGAACAACATAGATAAATACATGTGAATATAGGTGTTGATGTCGAACATGCACGAAATTTTCTAATTACCAGTCAATAATGGAGATTGTTAACAGACATGAGGATGGCCACCAATAATGTTGATGGTCTCCAAGATGCACAGTACAATATAGCGAGTGCAATTTTTTTTTTGTCATCGAACACTCATAGAATATTTTAACCAGGAGCCAATAATGAAAATCCCTGATCAAACAAAAGTTGACCTGCCAATGATGTCTACAAGTACCAAGGCATTGAAGTGTTTTTGGGTCTTCTTCCTAGATAGATTGTTGAAGTCGATAGGAAGGGACTTGTCGAAAGGTAGGCAATAAGGTGTCCTACATCAGTCGACATGAAACAGGACAAGAATGATCGTTTTTTGAGGAATATTTTAAGCATTGGGTCAAAGAGACAAAGGGCATGATGGTAGGAAATGCTTGATGGTTTGATGGAGGAAATAGAAGATAAAGGTTTTCCCTTGAACAATAGAAGGCAAGAAAACATTTTTAACCATGCAACACTAGACTCATGAACACCAAAGAGTGTTAGGATAGAGAGATGCAAGAACATCAGGGTATATAAGCTAAACTCATAAGATGGTAAGATTCATATTGAGAGGCCATCACAAGGAAGGTTTATCTAAGGGAGTGCCATGTTCAAGGGAGTGACTACTGCCAAAAAACTCTTTCAAAATATGGAACATAACGCAGTTGTATTTTCCACTTTCCTCATCTGATTAGTTTAGTGAGTCAAGACGAGTAAAATCATCGATATTTTCATGTTTTAATAGTCTGAAAAGGACCATAAAAAGAGCGAATCTATGCCATATCTGATTAGTTTAATGAGTCTAGTCAGGAAAACTCGTCAACATTTTCATGTTTTAAGAGTATGAAAAGGATTGTAAAAAGAGCGACTCTATACCTCATCTATGTAATTTAATGAGTCGAGATGAGATAACTCGGTGGTCTTTTCATATTTAGAGATTTTGAAAAGATTGCAAAGAACGACTCCATGGTGGTCCCTTTATCATAGTTTTTAACCAGGTGCAACAAAAGTTTAATAGTATACTCGGAATGGTTCCTTTTCCGTGAGTTAATCTATTGAGTCCAGATAAAGAGAAAGCTATACTCAATAGATGTTTTCCTCATTTTTTTATGAGTACTAGGAGACGAAGTAAATTGAATATTCATTGTGAAATTTTAATGAGTCACACGACGACAAACTCAATGCCTTCATCGAATTTTAACAAGTCAAATGAAGAAAACTCAGGGTATCTTTTTCAGTTTAGTGAGAAAGGAGAAAGAGGTAAAAGAATTGCTCATTCCTTCTTCGTAGATTTAATGAGCTCGAAGAAGGGAAAAACTTGGGGATTTTTTTATTTAAGAGCAAGAAATAGTCTAAGAAAGAAAGCGCTCATATCGTCATTGTAAGTGTTTAACGAACCCAATGAAGAAAAATCGTGGTTTTTTCGATTTAACGAGAGAGAAAATTTCCTAAAAAGAATACTCAAAGCTTCTTCATAAGTTTTTAACGATCCTAATGAAGGAACTCAGGGTTTTTTCAGTTTTATGAACGAGAAAAAAGTCCCAAACAATAATGCTTAATCGACCTTTTTCAGTTTAGTGAGCTAGAAAAAGAGGGAAAAAGAGTTGCTCTTACTGTTGTCGTAAGTGTTTAATGAGACCAACGATGAAAATCTTGGGGATTTTTCAGTTTTAGAGCGAGAAAACATCCCGTAAAAGAAAGCGCTCATATCTTCTTTGTAGTAGTTTAATGAGCCCAAAGAAGGAGACTCGGGGTTTTTCATGTTAACAAGCAAGAAAAATACCATAAAAAGAATGCTCGATATTCTTCGTGGTAGTTTAATGAGCCTGAAGAAGGAAAATCAAGGCTTTTTCATATTAACAAGCAAGAAAAATACCATAAAAAGAAGGCTCAATCTTCTTCGTGGTAGTTTAACGAGCCTGAAGAAGGGGCCTCGAGGATTTTTTGGATTATCGAGCAAGAAAAATACCATAAAAAGAAGGCTCAATCTTTCTTGATCTCATGCTTGAAAATAGAAGGGTCTATTCAATGCATGTCCTCATAAGACCAAGGGAAAACATTGCAGAAGTAATTAAAAGGGTAGGTGAAGCTCGTAATTTCCTTAGGATTGCGATTGGCTCCAATTTGTATAGTTTCCACGATGCCTATCTTGACTAAAATATCGATGAGCAGTGCCTTGGAAATATTTCCCATGTTCCCTTCTGGATCCAAAGTTTGGATAGTCATATAAGGCAAGGGAACGATTTCAGGTGCATCATAAGACAGGATTTGAATGGGAATCATGTCCAAATAAAATATCAAGACACAATGGTGAGAGTCCTCCCAAGGTCACTCTTCAAAACACATGATCTCTTGAATAGCTTTGTCCGTACGTAGGAATTGATTGAGGAGATCAAAAGAAGGAGTAGTTATGGGAGGGGCAGTGGTACCATTGGCCGTGACCAAAGTGACCAAAGATTCAGATACAAATTGAATAGCCTGGTAGGCTAATTCAGCTGGTGACAGTGGCATTTTTTCTCTGTAAGTCTAAATGTCTGAAGGGGCTAGTAGGATCCAAGGATTGGTCGGTTCGTGAAGAATGGATGAAACCATATTGACCATCTGTGGAACCGCGGGCAGCGGAGGAGGGAAACAACCCATCAGGGAAGAGCCCTTCAATAGAATGATACCGATACTGACATAAGAGCCACGTACACCAACCACTAAGGGTACAGAGCCGTTGGGTAATGGGGAATAATCAGGGTGCAAAAGGACAGCTCGTCCACTATGACTATCTTTCCATCTAATGGAAATAGGATGATGCAAAAGATAGTAGACACAATGGTAGTTATAGTGTAGGTCCAACTGCGACCCAACAATAGATTATAGTCGAGATTTCTATCTACGACTTCGATGTCCACTGTTACCGTTTTCCCATTCAAGGTGATGGGGTAGCTATCTAGGTAACCGTTTTTGATGAAAGTGTGGCCATCGAAATATTTAAGGGAATTTGACGGCAGGGATAGGGTTGGAGAACCCAAAGTGAGCCAACATGAAGCCAACATGATGCAGGTTGAAGCATCTTTGTCAATGACAGTTCTTTGTATTCCTCGCCCTTTCGAAGATATTTTCCCCTGAAATGAAATCTGATGTGAAATGGGAGGTTTACATTTGTCCATGTCAAAAATTGCAAGGATGGAGTCATGAGGGTCGATACCACCAATTTCCAAAACCAAAACTTTGCTTTATGCTTGACAAGTTTGTTATACTTTGAGCGCCGACATAGCAAATCATGCTTGCAACAAATCTTCTACAACACTGTAGTTTTGGGCAGCACTTGTAGATGTGTTATGGGTTGTGCGACAAAGTGCCCCTTTTGGGAGGCGGATTACAAGATTAGCAACCGAAATTTCAATATGAAGATCATTAGGTGGTAGTGGGTTTTGACTCGAGGAGGTTTCCTTGGTCTGAGCGACTGGAGTTCCATACGATTTGGCTCTAGTTTTTAGATCTACTATTTCAAAGGTGTAAACAGTAGATGGTTCTTCACCAGCTGAAGGATGTTATGAACCACCATTTCCCCCTTGGGAGGGTTGCGGTTGGGTTGCAATAAGATGCTTCTACTGCTGAGTAGGGAAAGGATGATTCAGGATAACTGAGGTCCTTCTAGTGTCTATTTTAGAAACGAAATCTATGCATTCCTGAAGACGCGGACAATGATAGGTCATTTCATCTTCGGCACAGATTTTGTAAGGGAATTTGGAGGTTTTATCCTTTCTATTATTAGAGGATGCAACGACCTTATTCTTTGGGTTGTGCAACTTTGTTGGCTACTCTTCAGAAGGAGCGGTATTTTTCTTATTCTTATTGTTCTTACCAATGGGTTTCTATGTAGACTGCACAGAGTTTATCGTGGTGGTAGGAAGAGAAGTCGATTTAGTAGAGGGGTCAACTGACATCTGGGTAATGTGACCACTAATTTGTTTTATGGCAGCCATGGAGGTTGTGTCGATAATCCCATCGGCATGCGCTCTGGGTTGTTTAATAGTGGGAGCATTGGAGTTGTAAGGGACATTGGGAATTACGTCGTATAGAGTGCCAAACTGTGAATATATCATATCTAAGTGTTGGGAAGAATGAATGGATTGGTCTTCTATGACCATACCACCTAAGGCGACATATTTAGTGATTTGGGGGAGTAGAGACTTGTAGAACCAATCTGCTAAGAGATATCCTCGGAGGGGAGCCTTAAGTAACCTTCGCCTTTGTCTCCATTCATGTATATGATCAGATATGTGGGTGGTGGTATCCTTACGTAATGAATTTAGGGGTTCTATCCCAGTTTCATAGCAGATGGGTATCTGGAAGTGTTTTAAGAATTCAATCACTAAAGCGCCGAAGGTATTGACTGATGTGTGTGGTAATTCGATGTACCACTTGGCTGCATTACTAGTAAGGGTGTGGGGAGAGAGGAATAGCTGATACTATCATCCACCATGGAGTTAGAAACACACTATAGATAATAGGTGGTAATGTGTGTGCTCGCATCCTCCCTTTTTTTCCCTTCGAACATCGAGATCTCTGTCGGTGCTTTATGTGGGATTGGGGGCCAAAGTAAGTTATGATAGATGGGGTTATTTGTAAGTTTGTACAAGTTGGGGATATCAAGTGTTGCCAAGAAAGGAAAGGTGTTTGATGCCCTCGAATTGGACCAAGGCGGTCACATATGACTTGAGGATCCTTGCGGTCCTCCCATCGTGTTGTTTCCAATATTATACACAGGTTGTGTGGTATAGTAAGTGCCTTGGGGTATGGTATTGTATTGTTGGTTTCCATAGAGATTGTTAGGTTTGGGGATGGAAGTGTCCCCTGGATAAGGAGTGCTCGATTGAATCATTTGAGGTTCTGAGTAGGGTGCCCCTATGGATTGATTGGGACCTTGTTGAGGGTTCCCGCTCACCACATAACTAACCATATCTCCTTGACTGACATAAGGCTGGTTCATGTCAATCAATGATTGACCATGCATACCTGAAAATAGAGGGGGAATTGTGATGCTCCCAACCAGTATATGCATATTGGGAACAATGCCCCCAGACACCTTAATCTGGGAGTTAGAACTATATAATGGATGCCAAAAATATTGTTGGTTGAAGGGACTTGTGCTAACGATGCTATATTTAGCATTATAAGGAGTGTTATATGTAGCACTTGTCAAAGATCCAAGGGTTGACACAAAAGGGGCGGAACCTAGAATGTATTTGGTTCCACTCGTGGCGGATGTCACCATAGGGTTTGAACCTGGGATAGATGGCATAACAGGGCTCACCATCAAAGGTGTGGTACTAACTGTCGACTGGGGAGGTAGTGGTGGACCAAAAGTGTCCACAAAATCCCACGACCTTTTAGTCATCGACGGGATGGGTGGAAATTGTCCCACTGAAGACAACATAAGTACAAATGCAATGGGAATCAAGAGTGGTCCCAACAGATTCGTGATTGGAGGATTGTATGGAGGAAGAAATCCTTCAATAAATAAATCGTCCTGTAATCTCGAATCGTGGAATGTTCAAACTTATTCTGTGTTAGATCTCGAAGACTGATTTCCTGAAGACGAGGTATCCAGTTCACTTGAGCTCCACGGATCCTCCACAGTGAGTGGGGGGAAGTGTAGAAATTCCCACTATAGATCACTTGATAATTCAATGTACTAAAGAAAAATACTTGATCTACTTCTACAACAAACTTTGCAGAAGCTTAATCAATTTGAGCAAGATCAAATAGAACACATATAACAGAGAATGAGAAATCAATCACACATGAACACAGAAGAATACTCTAGGGAAAGCCTCAGCTAAAAATCATGATCTTTGTATTATCATACAAGTGGAAATATCTTTGGATTACACAAAGCTTTAGCTCACAAGCTATCCACCTCTTAGTACAATCCCTCAAATATAGTTCATAGACTAAATAGACACAACATGTGCCTTCCCTCAGTCCTCCAAGCCTCCTATTTCCTTGTGCATTTTCTCCTGGGGTCCAATGATGCCACCTGTGTGAAGTCTGGCCTCACACAACTCACTAAACTCAGAAATAATTGTACAATCCCCAAGGAATGAATTCCTTCTGCATGCAAGAGATATCCTCAATGGAATATTCCTGCAACTAATAGTATACAATCCCACCATCTAATCTCAACTGGGTCTCTGACAGAACTAACATGCACGAGTTATTTATGAGAGAATATTTAGTTATCTGAAGTGCAGTAGTTACATGCATGCATGCATTAACTAACTGAAATCACAATCAATTCCTCCAACTGTTGGGACTAAGCTAACTGGACTTAACTCAGTTAAATTGAGCTAACTAATTAGAACTCATCCTTATTTCTTTAACTAAGGGATAAATTCCTCAATCAAAGGAATAACTATTGCATGTCCTCACATAGACTTCATGTTTGATTTTCTCTAGCTAATTAACTCAAGATGAATTAATTAATTATTTTTCAAACAACTGCTAAGATCAAATTCAAATTTTAATTGTCAATTTTAGTTCAGGGACTAACTAAAATTGGAATGTATCCTGAAATTCTATTTATAGCAATGCTATTTTTAGCACTTTTATATTTATGATTTCTTGTTGCTATTTTCAACACTCCCTCTCAACAAGAAATGGATTATCAGTCACCCCAATCCTGTCTCTGTGGAACTTGAACTTGCATTTTGACAATGCCTTCGTCAAAATATCTGCATCCTGCTCCTCGGTTAAAACATATAGCAACAACATGATCCTCTTCACCACTCAGTCTTCAAGATGATGGTATTAGATATCTATGTGATTGGACCTGTCATGAAATATTGGATTCTTAGAGAGTTTGATACAACTATGATTATCGCAATAAATCATTGTTGGATCCATCCTCTGACCAAACAATCCCACTAGAATCTTCCGCATCCAAATGGCCTCACATGCTGCTTGACTGGTAGCCATGTATTCAACCTCTTCTAAGCTAAGTGCAACTAACCTCTGTTTCGTGTTGTACCAGGAAAATGCAACTGAACCAAGGTTGAAGATTCCTCCAGAAGTGCTCTTCCGGATGGACTCCCTGCCCAATCAACATTTGTGAAGCCCTGAAGCTTCACTCCCTCTATCCGTCTATACCACAATCCATATTGAGATGTGCCTCTGAGGTATCTCAACAGATGCTTCACTGCCTTCCAAAGTAGCTTGGTAGGCTGAACCATAGCTTGACTCAATTGGTTCACTACAAAGAACAAATATGTTCATGTGTTCACTAGATACACCAGTGAACCCATAAGCTGCCGATAAATAGTAGCAGCTACTACCTCACCTGAAGTAGCATCTTCCTTCCTCCAGTTAACAGCGAGAGGAGTCTGCATGGGCTTGCACTTCTCATGTAGAATCGCCTAAGTATCTAATTGGCATACTTGCCTCGAGACACAAACAATTACCCATCCTTCTGTCACACTTCCATGCCTAGAAAGTAGTGCATAAGATCCATGTGTTTCATCTCAAACTCTCTTTCAAGGTCTTCCTTGCAAGACTTGATCAACTGATCATCACTTGTCAAAATAAAATCATCAACATAAAGTACAATGATTAATGGCTTACCTTCTACCATGATGTGGTAAAGGTTTGCATCTGCTTCAATCTTTGTGAAGCCCAACCCGGTGAAATAGTTGTCGATCCTAGTGTACCAAGCACGAGGTGCTTGCTTCAGCCCATAAAAAGCTCCCTTGAGTCGACACACATGCGAATCATGATCAAAGGTCTGAAATCCTTCCAACTACTCAATGTACACCTCTTCCTTAATCTTACCATTGAGGAACGCAGTCTTCACATCAATCTGATGGATCTTCCAACAAGCTAATAGTGCCAACATCGATCTAATAGATGAGTACCTTGCTACAGGAGCAAAAGTCTCATGATAGTCGATCCCTTCAACCTGTGAGAAAACACAGACAACAAACCTTGCCTTATGTTTCTCAACACTACCATCAGCTGACTGCTTTACCTTGTAAAGCCACTAGGAACTTTCCACTGACGTGTCCTCCTATCTTGGGACAACATCCCACACACTATTCTGAATGATAGAGTCATACTCCTCTACCATAGCATCAACCCAAATTGGTTGCTGTGCTTCTTCCTCGAAAGAAGAAGGTTCGGTCGCTACACACTCCCCAAGCAGGGCCATGTAACCAATGTACCGCTCAGGTGATCTCCTTTGCCTGCACTGAGAGGATGGCTATCTCACATTCTCTCTCGCATTCAGCATCAACCTGTTAGCTTCCCTTAAGCGTTTCGCACGTTTCTGGAAGACTCTGCATGAGTGGATGTCTCCATTCCCAGATCCTCTGCATGCGGCTACACCACATCAGTCTAAGGCTCCTCCTCCTTTGGAACCAAAAGTTCCTCCTCTACATGCAACTTGAGCTCCCTCTCAAGTGATACTCTCATGGTTTTCTGCTCATCGAACTTCATATCTCTACGTACCACTGTCCTCTGACTGGTAGGCAGGAACACCCGATAGTTGTGGGGTGTATCAGTGTACCCCACAAGTATCCCCAACTCAGTTGTTGGATCTAGCTTCTTCCGGGCATCTTTGGTAACATGGCAATAAACTGATGATCCAAAGATCTTGAAGTGACTCACATATGGTAGGTTCCCAGAAAAGGCCACCATTGGTGTCTTCAACCCCAGTATACGGTGTAGGCTTCTGTTCTGCAAGTATACTGTTGTATTACATGCCTCGGCCCACAAATGAAGTGATAGGATTTGGTCATGCAACATCGCTCGAGCTGCTCCCACAATCAATCTGTTATTCCTTTTAGCCACCCCATTATGCTGTGGGTTATGGAGTGTCGTAAACTCCTGTTTAATTCCTTCTGCTACGCAAAAGTCCTTAAACTGTTGGGAGACATACTCTCCACCATTGTCACTTCACAAGGCCCTTATTTTCTTTCCAGATTCTTTCTCTACCAATGCTTTGAACTCACAAAACCTTAAGAATGTCTGATCCTTCTTTTTCATAAAGTAGATCGAACATCTATGAGAAAAATCATCAATAAAAATAACATAGTACCTTTGTTTAGAGCTGGAGGCTGTAGAGAATGGTCCACACACATCTGTGTGAACTCGCTCCAGGATTGCTCAAGCTCTACTGTCTCGATCCTGAAAGGAATATTTTGCATATTTACCCAAGGTACAACCTTTGCATGTATCCACTTGCTCCAGTTTTCCCTTGGGTAGTCCGGTAGAAATCTGTTGCATGATCTTCAAGGCCCCATGGTGCAAGTGGCCCAATCTTCTATGCCATAGCTCACCAACATCTTGGCTCTGAACCAACTCTACTTTGGAACTTAATGTAGCACAGTCATCTACCTCTAGCTTGTAGAGATTATTTACTCAAATCCCAATTCTCTTGGTCTTTCCGGTGTCGATATGCCTCAGGAATGGACACAAGATTCTTCTTTAGACCTAGTACATACTTTACATTAGTGATAGTGAGAGGAGATCCATGCTCCCTTTGAAACAACCGTAGCTTCACCTGAAACATGGTACTTTCCATCATTGCCCATCTTGATGTGCATCTGGAGATCCTTCTCCTCCAAGGTACTGAAAAGATTCTTCTCGCCAGACATGTGGAATGAGACTGCATTGTCCAGGTACCAAACACATCCCACCATGGATGAAACCATGCATGCGATGAGAGAGAAATCCAATTCAAACTGTGAGGCCAGTGCATCACCATTTGATCCCTTCGAGGATCCCTTCTTGGATTTCTTCTGTGGAAAATTCGTAGCATAATGACCCACGTCATGGCAATGAAAGCATCGTACTTTTGATTTGTCAAACTTCTTCCCACAATGGGAAGAACTCAATTTGGAATGCGACACCTTTCGTTTCCCTTTCCTAGCCTTACTCACTAAGGCTAGATTTTCTTCATCATCTTGCTTTGATGAAGATCCATCTCTGGTGCTTCTTCTTACCTTCTCCTGCATCAGATCTGACCAAAGTCATTCCCAATCTAGTAGTTTCTCTCTTCCATTTATCGAGTCTTGGTAGCTATGCTAGCTATTAGGAATACTGAGGAGAGCAAGACTCACCATGTCACCAGTAACTTGTGATTCCTACACTTCCAAGCTCATCCCTGCAGGTGGTGAGCTTGTTCAGATATGTATAGATCATGTCACCCTTTTCACACTTGATTTTCTAAAGCTTGTCTTTCAGTGCTTGCTTCCTTTGATCATTGTTGTTTTGATATAGATTCTTCAATGTTTTTCAACATTGAAAACAATGTCTCCTTCCCATAGAGGCTCGAGACAATGTGGTCTCGAACTCCCTCCAAGAGGATTCTACTTGCTCTAGCCACACATTTCTTCCATTCTGCCAATTCTTGGGCATTAGTTGTTGCAGGCTTGGGGACTTCTTGAACAATGAAGTCCTTCAAACCATTGTCTTCTAATACCGCTTCCATGCTATCCTTCCAGGATATATAATTCGAACTACCATCAAGGGCATACTCGAGTCTCAAACCGCTGAACGACATTGGTGAAATTGAGATGTGATAAGAACTTGATTACTATTATCAAGAACTTCAAACTTCGAAATTCTCCCTTCTTTGTATATTGTTCTTCGCTTTGATCACCTATGCTCTGATACCATGTAGAAATTCCCACCACAAATCTCCTAATAATGCAATGTACTAAAGTAAAATACTTGATCTACTTCTACAACAAACTTTGCAGAGGCTTAATCAATTTGAGCAAGATCAAATAGAACACATATAACAGAGAATGAGAAATCAATCACACATGAACACAGAAGAATACTTTGGGGAAAGCCTCAACTAAAAACCCCGATCTCTGTATTATCATACAAGTGGAAATATCTCCGGATTACAGAAAGCTTTAGCTCACAAGCTATCCAGCTCTCAGTACAATCCCTCGAATACAACTCATAGACTGAATAGACACATCATATGCCTTCCCTCAGTCCTCCAAGCCTCCTATTTCCTTACGCAGTTTCTCCTGGGGTCCAATGATGCCACCTATGTGAAGTCTGGCCTCAAACAGCTCACTAAACTCAGAAATAACTGCACAATCCTCAAGGAATGAATTCCTTCTGCATGCAAGAGATATCCTCAATGGAATATTCCTGCAACTAATAGTACACTATCCCACCATCTGATCTCAACTGGGTCTCTAGCAGAACTGACATGCATGAGTTATTTATGAGGGAATTTCAGTTATCTGAAGTGTAGTAGTTACATGCATGCATTCATTAACTAACTAAACTCACAGTCAATTCCTCCAACTGTTGGAACTAATCTAACTGGACTTAACTCATTTAAACTAAGCTAACTAATTACAACTCAAATTACAACTGATCCTTATTTTTTTAACTAAGGGATAAATTCGTCAATCAAAGGAATAACTATTGCATGTCCCCACATAGAGTTCATGTTTGATTTTCTCCAACTAATTAACTCAAGATGAATTAATTAATTATTTTTCAAATAGCGACTAAGATAAAATTCGAATTTTAATTCTTAATTTTAGTTCAGGGACTAACTAAAATTGGAATGTATCCTGAAATGCTATTTATAGCAATGCTATTTTTAGCACTTCTATATTTAGCATTTCTTGTTTCTATTTTCAACAGGAAGTCCTAACAACCATCTGGATTGACAACGAGGGCCGGATGTAGCCACTGTGGCTGATAATTTTTATCATTAAATTTTATAGTGATGTTTATTAAAGTCTTAATGGTAATACATTGTGTGGGTAGGATACTTGAGTCCTCGACTCAGCTCCGATATCCCCGAAGGGATCCCTAATACACATAATACCCAAAGGAGATGTAATCAAAGGAGGGCTACCTTCACTTACAATATGATGTTGTCTCATATTTAGCTCTGCTTTTACTATGGCGGTCCTGGATAGTATGAGCGCAAAAGGATTTCTCTCTTTAATGACACTAGTTTTGATATACGATCTTGGGCAGTTAACTCACACTGTCTATCCCAAGATCCTACCCTAAACTAAATAGTGTTTACTCAAAAAAGAGTTGTTGATTGATTTTATTAGGTAGATTTTAAATGTACTTCATTAGAGTCTTCAGTAGGGGTGTTGACGTATGAAATTACACGGGACTCTGACTCAAATCATGCAAAAACAATGCTTGTAAATTTTTGCTTTTGATGAATAAGATGCTTCTACAAAGGGAGAGTCATTCATACATCAATATATATACCATGCATCCTATTCAGTAAAACACTAGCATAACCGATAGAACTTTAATGCTCACTAACAACTATTGAAACCAAATAATGCAGATCTAACTAGCTATGTAGAAAACAGTAAAAACTTTGTATTTTTTCTTTAATGAATACAAAAACTTTAAGAAGTAAAGCTATTTTCTTAAAAAAAAAGTTTTCTCAGGATACAGATTAGTCAAACAAGTGTAGCTACAAATCCCTGATCAGTCTACAAGTAGATTTTCCAACCCATGAGTTCACAAGGTAAGTTGATTATCAAGAAATGGTTGACTAATGCTCTATACTATAGGCTATAGAGAGTTAGTTTCAGCACTAATGCTCTGTTTATGAGGGAACAATTCTTTATAGAGCACCTTTTTCACTGGTAACCTACGTTAGTGAGGAAAAATAATCAAAAACTGGGTTGTGGAGATCAGATCTAGGGCTGAGAAATCATAGAAGGGTGTTGTATGGTCCTGAGCGGTTGGAAAGGGAATGAAGAAGTACAAGAAGGCCTGGAAGAAAGAGAGTTCTAGGAACTTTCTAGGAAAACTAGGAACTAAGTGTACTCCCTAATGGAGTCACTAATTCTGCTATAGGGATTAATACACGAGTGTTTGGTGATGTAGAAAACCCTCAAGGATCTTCTCGACATCCTCGGCAGACAATCAAATTAGCTGCAACTGTCACAAAGATACATGCATATCTATGTTTAACAGATGAATATCAAAGCAAGAAGGAATTATTACCTCGAGTCTTAGTGTGGTGTTGCTAGAGAGCATAATGCACCTAGGTGGAAGATTCATGATCTAGCTCCAGATCAAAACCTGCACATAGCAAAGGCAAGCGTAATATCACATCATAAAACCTTGATAAACAAATGCATTAACATATAAAAGATATCTAGTTGCATATAACTAAGCCACTCATGCTAGAAGATATTAGATAAGCATATAAACAAGCTATACTACTAACATCACGGAGTGGAAAACACAACTTCAGTTCTATATTGATGTATAAGGTGTTATTACAACCATTAGTTGCATTAGCCTTCTCTTACCCCTCCAACTCCTCTCTCTCTCTCCCTTTGATCCAAAATGGATCCAGTTTTGCCTCCATATCAAAGTCTTCAAATTCAGTTGAAAGTAGGATCAAGTCGAAGTGCTCATCTATATGATTCCAATGGTGCAAATGACACGTAAATCCAAGTCTGGATGAAGAAGTTAGAGCTAGTAACAATTTTTGGGAAAATTAGGGCAAAAGTCAAAAAGTCAAAGGTCAATGGTCAACGGTTAGTCAATAGCCAATGGTCAACCAGGTCAATGCCTATGTCATCAAGGACACGTGTCAACCCGAGAATGAGCCACAGGTCCTGGATGATGTTAGCAGAGGAGGCGACGTGGCAGATTCTGATTGGTTGATATGGGCTAATTTGGTACTGACACGCGGCAACCCAGATTTTGCCTAATATCTCATATTTTCCAAAATTTTGGGGATCAAGGAGGATCGAACCCCTGACCTCTTGGAAGAATGATTTTTCACTGGAGGGGCTGGATCAGTCAGGCTACAGTAATTCTTGATAAGGTTGCAAATTGTGTTATATTTATGGTTTTACAGAAGGGTTGCCAGAATAAAAAGCCAACGACTGGGGTCAACCCACTGGTCATCGGTCCTCTCGGTGAGTTATCCCACATGCAATAGAAATTATTAACCTACATACCATATATATCATAACAGAACCATATATCAGCAACAACAAGCAAAACTATATCAAGCCGCACCATAGTCTATGCATATCCGATGTAAAACGATGGTAAGGTCGAGTAGTGGATTCGACTCGCCGACCTCTCGTTTATATAAACAACTTCACACAAGGCCTCTTGCCAATGCGCCAAGCCAAATGGACTTGTTAACAAGCCATCACAAACACATTTTAAATTTTGTTGCAGGTATAGTCCGCCCAAAGGAGCGTGCATGTTGACGAGGTGGTTTTTCCTCCACAGAGGAGGTTTTGCGCAAGAGAAAGGTGGTTTTTCCCAGATAGAGGTGGTTTTGGACTTTCCAAGGGGCCTGGAAGTCACAGAGGCTGAATATGGTCAAGTTTATACTCGTTTGACTCGAAATTTTGAGCTGAACACGACGGTGAGATCCTTTTTCTCATTTGAGTCTCTGTTTTTGAGCTCATGTCTGTAAAATAATTTTGACGACTAATAAAGCGGTCACACTGGAAGCTAAGGACCCAGAGAGGTAGCCATGAAGTCTGGTGAACTTCGTTATCAAATTTTCGTTATGTTGATGCATATATTTATGTTTAAACTTGCTTATTTGTTTATGTTATTTGCAATGTTTTCGATCCATTGCACTAAGTAACATAAGAAAACTTCACATAAAGTCTATAATACCTTTTTCATTAATGGATCAAGCAGTATCAGAGCAGCAAGGTTTTTAAGGTCTGACAAGATTGTGTGAAGATTTGAATGCTTACTAGTTTAAGGATCGAACAAGGTGAAGGTGAACTTGTTTAGGGGAATCCACAGATTGGAAGGGTCTTTTCACAAAGAAGGATGATAGATGAAACCCTACTTGGGTCAAAATCTCAATTTCTGGATAGTTTCATGACGATACATGCACTGGTGGAAGAGATGTATCGTGAGTCTAAAAAGAACAAAGAATAAGGAACTTCATCACCTAAAGACCAAGAAGATAAAGGAAAGGGAGAAATGCCTTCTCCACCATCTCCTCCATCGTCACCATCATCGTCATCATCATCATCTTCCTCTCATAAATCTTGTCCTTCTAAGAAGAAAAATAATAAATCATCTTTGATCAAATTAGATGTAAAATTTGATTTACCGATTTATGATGGAGAACTTAACACTGAAAAGATTGATAATTGGATAAGAAAAATTGAAGTGTATTGCAGGCTGCAGAAAGTTGTTTCAAAAAGGAAGAAGATCCAACTTGCTAGCCTTTGAATTGGAGGAACAACACTTGTATGGTGGGAAGGTAAGACATAAGCAGATCTCAAAAAGCATGGTAAAATCATTTCAACTTGGAATGAATTTGTTTCTGCTATTAAAATTCAATTTTATCCTTTGGCTTATATGCAATAAGCAATGATGAGTTGGCAAATACTACGTCAATTAAAAGGTCAAAGTGTTCAAAGTTATACTCTGGAATTCCATAAAAGAGCTTTAATGTTAGGCATATCATTGGATTGACCAGAGACATTGTTGAAATACATAGGTGGCCTACATAGTTATTTGAGGCATATTATACTTATGTTTAATCCAACTAGCATAGATGATGTATCGGTACAAGAAAATCATCTAGAATCTAGAGGAAAAATGTAACCCATGATGTTGGGAAATCATCCAAAACTATTGAAAGCAAGAATAAAGACAAGAAGAAACTTAAATTGAAGGACAAGAAAATGAACACTGTGAAGAAAGATAAACCTTCATGCACTCATTGTAAGAAGGAAGGCAACGATGACGCACACTGCTAGTCATTGTATCCGGAATTGAAGCCTAAGAAGTTTGGGAGTAAGGAGCAGAATAATGATGCTGCTATTCAAAAGGACTTGGGATCAGATTCAAGTGACGAGACAACAATTACAACTACAGGTATAAAAGGTAAGGATTCTAAAGCATCTACAAGTACTTCTTCACATTTTGTTGATAATGATAATAATGAGAGGAAAAGAAATGAGCTATTTCATATTAGAGTCATTTCCAAGCATACTAAAATTGATACTTTATTTGATAGTGGTTCACAAGTTAATTTGATTTCTAAAACAATTGTAAATAAGTTGAGTCTAGAAACAAAACCTCATAAAAAGCCATATCCATTAGGTTGGGTGTGTAATAAAAATAAGCTACAAGTTATGAAACAATGTAAAGTTTGTTTTTCTATTGGGTCAAAGTTTGTAGATGAGGTTGAGTTAGACATAGTACCATTGGAAATATGTGAAATTGTATTAGGATGTCCATACTTGTACAATAGAAATGCTATCTTCTATCGAATTGAAAATAAGTATCAACTCACTAAGGATGGAATTGAATATATTGTAAAGGCTCATAAACTCAAAGATAACTTATCTCTCATAAATTCAGGACAGATGAAAAGAATTGTAAATTCTAGTAAACAAATTTTACTTATGATTTTAAAAGCAAAGAATATTGATAAATCCGTTTCTTTACAAGGTTGTAATCCTAAATAGAAAGCAGATATAGTTAAAATTGTTTTCGATTATGATATTTTTTTTCAAGAGCCTAAAGGGCTTCCACCCAAGCAAGAGATATAACATAATATTTATTTGGAGAAAGATGCTCCATTGCCTAACATTGGAATGTACAAGTTATCAGCTCTAGAGAATGTATAAATAAAGAAGTAGGTACAAGAGTTGCTCGATCAAGGGTTTATTCGACCAAGCACATAACCGTGTGGATCACCTATTGTGTTAATGCAAAAGAAAGACGGTTCATGGAGAATGTGCATTGGTTTTAGAGAATTAAATAAAATCATAATAAAGAATCATTATCCTCTTCCTCGTATTGATGATTTGTTAGATTAGTTAAAAGATGCAATTTACTTCTCTAAATTGGACTTGTGAAGTGGCTACCATCAAATCAGAGTTGCAGAAAAGGATGTATGGAAGACTTCTTTCAAAACAAAGCAAGGACTTTATGAATGGATGGTTATGCCTTTTGGCTTAACTAACGCTTGAGCTACATTCATGTGAGTCATGAATGATATATTTAGACCATTCATTGATGATTTTTTAATATTTTATTTAGATGATATTCTTGTTTTCAGTAGAACATGGGATGAACATGTAAAGCATGTAAAGCAGGTTTTAGATGTTTTGAAAAGAGAAACTCTCTATGTAAAACTGTCAAAATGTGAATTTGGTAGGACATCTTTGAATTATTTGGGTTATATTGTATGGGGTGGTGAATTGAAGATAGATCCCTCTAAGGTCGAAGTCATTGTAAATTGGCCTAAGCCCAATATTGCTACAGAAGTTAGAAGTTTCGTAGGGGCAACAAAATATTGGAGAAAGTTTATTGCTAACTTTTCTTTGATTTCAACTCCTTTACATGCTTTGACAAGTGTGAAACAAGTGTTTCAGTGGGGAGGAAAACAAGAGAAAGCCTTCAATACATTGAAAGAAAGGATCAGTACAATGCCAGTACTAGCATTGCCATATCTTCAACATCCATTTGAGATCGAGACAGATGCAAGTGAATATGCCATGGGGACAATGTTGATGCAGCACAAAAAGCCTATATGCTTTCATTCTGAGACATTCACATCAGCAGTAGTTAACTATACTACATATGATAAAGAATTCTATGAATTAGTTCAGAGTGTTAAAAAGTGGAAACATTACATAATGGGTAAAGAAACAATCATACACATAGATCATCAACCACTACAATGCTTACGCTCACAAACTAAATTGCAACAATCAAGACATTACAGGTGCATGGGGTTTCTACAACAATTTCATCTTGTTATCAGATATAAGAAGGGCATACATAATAAGGTTGCAAATATGTTATCAAGACCAATTATAAATTCATCCATAATACTTAAGTATGATTGAATAATTAAGGAAAGTTACATTGAACAATATGCTCAAGATACAATTTTTAAGGACGTATATGCAACTTTAAGTCATGGTAAAAGGTAGAAGAATTGGATTATTTCATAAAGGACAAACTCTTATATCATTTGGGAAAGTTATGCATTCCACAAAATGAAAGAGTTAATATAATTTGAGAATCACATACTTCTCTCATATTAGGTCATTTTGGTGTAAGTAAAATAGTTGCACAATTAAAAAGATTCTGCTATTGGCCACGAATGAATGAGACAATTTCTAGATATATTAAAGGATGTACTATGAGTGCTACAAGGAAGCCAAGTAATAGAAAATTAGGCTTGTATACTCCACTTCCAATTCCTTCTCGTCCTTGGGAAAGTGTTTCCATGGATTTTGTTGTGGGATCGCCAAAGTCTAGAAAGGGTCATGATTATTTGTATGTAGTTGTGGATAGGTTCAGTAAGATGTGTATTTTGACACCATGTAATAAACAGGTCACAGCTAAAGAAATTGCAAAGTTGTTCTTTCAAAATATATGGGTTCATTTTGGGTTACCCACTTCTATTGTATCTGATCGAGATTCTCGATTTGTCGGGAAATTTTGGTCAAGTCGATGGGAGTTAATGGACACAAAGTTAAAGAAGAACACGACATTTCATCTGCAAACATATGGTCAAATAGAAGTGGTCAACAAAATAGTGATACAATTGCTTTAAGGATATTGCAGCAAGCATCCCAAACTTTGGGATGAGAATTTGTGTTATGTGCAGCATGCTTACAACCATGCAAAACATTCTTCTACTCAGAGATCTCCTTTTGAGACTTGTTTTGTTTTTATACCAAAGTATCTATTGGATTTTGTCTTTGGTAAAGACATAGCAATTGATGGACACAGTGATGTGGACAAAGCAAATAAGTTCATTGAACAAATCCAAGAAATTCACCAGGTAGTACAGGAACAACTGGAATGAAGGCAAGGAAGGTATAAGGTGCGACATAAAAAGCATTAAGTTGAGCATAGTTTTCAAGTTGGTGAGCAAATATGCTTTTACATTAGCAAAGAAATATTGGAAGGGGAAGGTAAGTAGTTTATACCAATTAGATATGGTCCTTTAAAAATACTTGCCAAAATTGGTGAAAATGCTTTCTGCCCAGATATACCAGCTTATATGCAGATCTATTCCATCATAAATGTTGAAAACTTGCAATTGTATGAGCCTTCATTGATTGAATATCCCAAAGAGCAAGGTTATTTACCTTCCATTGAATATTTTTTGCTTGTGTATCTCAATGGTCTACAGGAGGATATTGTTCTTTACAGGAGGATAAGGACTTCACGATGAGGAAATGTTGAGTATCTTCGAGTGGGAATCAAATGTAAAAATCCAAGTAAAGCATGATGGATAGAGATTGGAAAAGTGAGGGAGTCATATCCTCACTTTTTCAACAATTAAAACCAACTTTTGGTGATCCAAAAGCTTCTAGTGGGGAGGAGTGATCCAAAATGGATCTAGTTTTGCGTTGAGATAAAAGTCTTCAAATGCAATTGAAAGTTGGATCAAGTCAAATTTCTCATCAATACAATTCCAACGGTGCAAACTGTGCATAAATTTGAGTCTGGATGAAGAATTTAGAGCAAGTCAAAATTTCAGGGAAAACTAGGGCAAAAGTCAAAAAGTCAAAGGTCAACATTCAACGGTCAACTAGGTCAACACCTACATCAGCAAGGACACATGTCAACCCAGGAATCAACCATGGGTCCTGGATGATATCAGTAGAGGAGGTGACATGGCAGATTCTGATTGGTTGATATGGACCAATCTGGTGCTGACACGTGGTAGCCCAGAGTTTGCCCAATATCACCTATTTCCAAAATTATGGGGATAAGGGAAGATCGAACCGCTGACCTCCTAGAAGACTGAGATTTTGCTTGAGGGGCTACACCGAATGGGCTACGATAATTCTTGATAAGGTTGCGGATTGTATTATATTTATGGTTTTATGGAAGGGTTCCCGGAATAAAAGGCTAACAGCTGGGGTCAACCCACTGACCGTCGGTCCTCTTGGTGAGTTATCCCACATGAAATGGAAATTATTAACCTACATACCATATATATAAAACAAAACCATATATCAGCAACAACAAGCTTAGCTATATTAGGACGAACCATAGTCTATGTATATCCAATGTAAAACGATATAAGGTCGGGCGGTGGATTTGATGCACCGACCTCTCGTTTATATAAGTGACTTCACACAAGGCCTCTCGCCAATGCACCAAGTGAGACAGACTTGTTAACAAGTTGTCACAAACACATTTTAAATTTTGTTGTAGGAATAGCCAGCCCAAAGGAGCATGCACATTTTCTGAGGTGGTTTTTCCTCCATAGAGGTGGTTTTGTGTAGGAGAAAGGTGGTTTTGCCCAGACATAGGTGGTTTTGGGCTTTCCAGGGGGCTTGGAAGTCACAGAGGCCAATTATGGTCAAGTTTATACTCGTTTGACTCTAAATTTTGAGCTAGACGCGGTGGTGTGATCATTTTTCTCATTTGAGTCTTTGCTTTTGAGCTCATGTATGTAAAAGCATTTTGAAGACTAATAAAGCAGTCACACTTGAAGCTAAGGACCAAAAGAGGTAGGCAGGAAGTCTAGTGAACTCCGTTATCAAATTGTCGTTGTGTTTATGCATATGTTTATGTTTCAATTTGCTTATGTGTTTATGTTATTCACAATCTTCTTGATCCATTGCACTAAGTAACATAAGCAAACTTCACATAAAATCTTTAATACCTTTCTCATTAACGGATCAGCCTTCTTAAGCTCTTCTGATGCCTTAGTCTGAGACTCTGCTTGACAGTCAAATATGAAATCCTTTCAAATGGTTTGACCTCTTTCACAATGGCCCAAGCCTTGCATATATAACATGTACGGTTAGGGTTGCCAAGTCCTTCATGATTTCCCTTAGGCAAAAGCAGTGATGTTTCCATGCTTCAATGCTCTTTCATATTTACATACTCCATTAGAAATTAGTAATTCCCCCAAACAGGTCGGGTTATGATGTTTCCCTGCTTTTATGATCTGACATAGGAGAGAATAGAGGTATATTCTCTCAGTCAATTCAATCCTTTGACCCATAGAAAGTGATGTAGGGTCACTAATGCTATTCCCAAGGTAGTAAGTAGAGTTACCCTAGGCACTAACACACTCTTGAGCTTGCTGAGAAGATTTATAGAGTAGGTTGATAGTGTCTA
>APFE030026582.1:0-30000 GCA_000404065.3 Pinus taeda
CTTTTACTAGATTTCACGCTTGTGTTTGTTTTCTCTTTGCATGTGCAGGTGTCCATCCACGAGGATAGTGGAGGATCGTGACCGACTGGAGCAAAGGAGCGAGAGCGACATCTCTTCATCAAACAATAGCGCTGGAATCCAAGTAGGTGTTCATTGCCCACTTTTTAATTGCAACTAGGAGCTTGCATAATAGCATTGATTGATTGTTGCTAGACCCGTTCTGGGCTAGTAGGGATCGCCTCTATTCGTAGAGGGGATTTACCTCTCCAACAGTGTGTTGGTAGGTTTGGAATCCCTAGCCACCACATCGACCAATGACTTAAATTAAATGGCCAAACCGTTGCGCCAATGGGCTGGGACCTTGTTTATCCTTCCCGATACCACATATTTAACCCATTCATTCCTATTCGGATGGGTCCATGAGCAAGCGGAGTCGTGAACATACCAGCGGGCCGACAAGTCATTGAACCCAGAAAACAGAAACAAGACTTGGTGGAATTGTGATGAATGAAACCTTGAAACAAAACCAGGAGGGTGCACGGTTCTAGAGGAATATTTTGAGAGAATATTCCATTCTAGATACTATGAGGAATCTAAAATATTCCCTGTGAGTCCATAATTTTAGGTGGCATAATTTTGCAAGGATCACAATGGTGCAGTCAGTTTTTGTATCTGGGAAACAAAATTTAGGGGTAATGGAAGAAACCTACCTTTATCGTTAAATGTTGGGCACGAAGTTCAAGACAACAATGTGCCTTTTAGAAGTAGGTCATGTTTATAGCCAAAAGTCTCAGGAGGATGAGACAGACCTACTGGTGTTGTGATTTTTGTGATTTGAGCAGTGAAATTTCAAGTCACTCCCAAGATGGAGGTATAATGATATATTTTCCATGCACTTGTCTTTCTTTTTTATGAGATGAATGAAGCAGCCTCCCCACTATTGAAGCACAGCTCAGAGACGTAGACTACATTAGATGAACTCCATTATCAATCTTCTGTGTGCATTATCTTTATGGTCTCCTTTATGTTGATTCTTCTTTAAGTGGTTTCATACATGGTTTTGACATGCTCTTTCATTTAATTCTACTAACATCAGTCGAAGAAAATGCCTTGGTCAATCATGGTAAATCAAATATTTTGGATCACCTATCTAGGATATCCATTACATAAAATGAACATGAGGATGTCATCGACAAAAACAAGATGTATTTTTGGCCAAAGCCCAAGCGATGAGATTTCCTTGGAAATTGCCCTATATTTTTTCCTCTACTAGTAGATGACTAATCCCTTCTATTAATAGAAAAAAAAAGAGAGGGGAGAGGGGACACCCTGGCACAATCCTCTTTCAATATGAAAGAAAGGAGAGGTTGATATGTTTATTAACACTCCAAATGATATTGTATGTATACAACTCATCACCCAGGAAATGAAGTCCGGGTTGAAACCTACATGTGTCATAATAAACCTTAAATAAATCTAGTTAACTCTATCATATGCTTTAGACAAGTCAATCTTGATGATATTCCCCTTTAAGTTCTGAATTTTTAGGTTGTGCCCCCCTATGCCATGCCTATTGCTTCATGGATTTTTCGCCCCTCAAAAAACGAAAATTGTTCTTTGGAAATTGATTTTGAAAGAATGGGCTTGATTCTAGAAAAAAATTATTTTCGCAACTACCTTAAATATGGAATTTCACATAGAGATGGGGCAGAAGAAATAGAAGGATGTAAGATTTCCCACCTTGGGGATGAGAGCTATGAAGGTAGAGTTGAAGGCTCGAAACATTTTCTCTCCCTTCCAGATTCTTCAATCATCATCAGGAGGTCATTCCCAATAGTGTCATATAGCCCAAGGAAAAATTCAACAACCCGGTCATCGGAACCTGGGCTTTTGTCTTTCTGAAAACTACGTAATACCATTTTTAGTTCTTCCTCTAAAACTTCATCTATTATGGCCCTATTATCCTCTTCTTCAACAAGCCTTGGAAAAATCTGCACAATTCTGATAAATTTTGCAATTGAGGCACTCACAGGTGCTCAGAAGAGGTTCTCAAAGTGACTCTTTCCCATTATCGCTAAGCCTTCAAATTTCGTGAACTCCCTACCATCTGGATCCTAGAGACTCCATATGGTTTTATGCATGTTCCTTCCCTTGGCATAGGCCCAGAATAATTTGGTGTTATAGTCTCTACTTTCTAACCAAATGGCCCTTCTTTTTAGGCACCATTCTATCTATATTTCTTCTAGGAGCACTTTTTTCATATTTTCCAGATTTATGAGTGCCTCTCTATATTCTGAAGAGTTGAGCCCTTCCTCTTCCTACTTGAAAAGATCTTGAAGTTTCTTTTTAATATCCTCTAATCCATGAACTTCTTCCATCTTCTTCTTCTTCGATCATTCCTTCATTTTTTGTTGATGAGTTTTAATTTGGCCTCAAATTGGCAAGCCGCAGAGGAACCTTAATGGGGATCAAAACCTTCCCAATGTGTGTTAACTAGGGATAGAAAATATTCCTCTTTTAGCTAGGAAGATTTCATCTTGAAAGGTTTGGTTGGCTTTAGTGAGGCCCCTTTGATTTCTAGAAATATACGGGAATGATCCAATTATTCCCCTACCCCTATCCATTACTTGATTAGAGAAAATATTTCCACCAAATCCTTTGAAAATAAGAATCAACCAATTCTCTTAGAAACTCTATCTACCCCAGTACAATGATTTTTCCAAGTAGGAGATAGTTTGGTTGGTTCCACATCAACCAGTTTGCTCCATTCAATTTTATTTGAGAAATAATCATCAAGTGTATTTGGCCTTTCCTTTGGACCCTTGGAGTTAGATGCACCAAGGGAGAAGTTCAAGTCACCACCAAGAATTAGGGTCTATGAATTTATTAAATATTTGTATCAGATTCTATCCCATAACTCCTTACAATTTAGATAGGGGGCATATAGATTTAATAGAGTGATAGATGAATTGAGTTCCTCAAAAAAAGCCTCTACTCCCAAACCAGAGTCCATTCTCTAGAAGTTTGAGACATGGATGTTATTAGCTTTCTAACCCAATGCTATCCCCCCCAATCATCCATTGGAATCTAAGGCCATCAACCTCCGCCATTCAAAATAGCTTCAAGACACTTGACTATAGAGTTACCTTCTCCTAATGTTTCTTGAAGAAAGATCACATCTAGACAATTAACTTCTACCAGCCTTCTAAGAGAATGTTTTTTTATGGGGATATGCTAGACCCCTATAATTACATGAGAGTGGTTTCATTTGGAAACCTTTCTAGGGGCAGATAATTCTCTAATGACCCCATGAATAGATTTTTTTTCTTGTAACTAAGTCTTCTTGAGATTTTTCTTTGGCCTTAGTCATGTGTTATTTGTTGCTTCTTCTTGTACCATCAACAATGGAAAGGGAGAGCTTCCCTAATCCCCAAGAAATTCTTTCCTTTTGGCGGGAAATTTATTGCAAGCAAAGATTATACATCGCATCCCTTGCAACTGAGTTCTCAAAGAGAGCTACAGAGGGATAGGATTCAAGGGAAGATTAATATTTTAGTGCAGATGGGCATGGGCATAGGGCCTAAGAGAGAGAAAATCCTAGGGAAGGGATGAGAGGAGTAAAGGGATATGATGGTTTCCACAAAAGCCTCAAGACTTCTTTCAACTAGCTTAGAAAATTTTATTAAGCATTCATAAAAAAAAGGGGAGAAATATGAGGGCGAAGGAACTGGGGAAGGCTAAATAGAAGGAGGGGATACAACTAATTCCAATAAAACCCCGAGACTCATATCTATAGGCTATTTATTTTATCATACACTAGAAATAGGGGGATAATTGAGGAGAGAGGAACCATAGATGCTCCTTCTTTGGTTTACGCCAATATTTCTACCACCAAGGCTTCAACTATATTTTCCTCTTGTGTCCTTAACATATCTTATTCAGTTAGCACATGGCATCTTGAATTTGATTGAGTGTTTGGTGCCTTCAAGCCTTATGTTGAGTCCTTTTCCCTAGTGCCAAAGACCTGTTTATTACAACTAATTATGTGTGCCTTCTTGAATAGCAAGAGCTCACAATATTTGACCAAGTTTCCATACACATGACATCACCTGCGTCTGAAGGGGATGCTTTCTTTCCTCCCCAAGCCCTATATCAATGTCTTTTGTCAGCCCTTCACGGAGATCAATGTTGACTCAAATGCATACAAAGGACATATTCCATGTCATCAAATAAGAGGAGTCATGTCCCAAATAAGTGACCCAGGGAATTCCATGCGTCTTTGAAAATTAGGGCATCCTAACAATTTGCAGGATGTCCTAGGCGTCTTACCCAGATTGGGATTGTGTCCTTCATTCCCGCTTGGCATAAAAAAGTGGCATCCAGAAATTGAATACTATGAATGTTGAATCAATATTCTAGACATTTTGAGATACCCTTTGAATGACAAATGATTATAACTATGTAGTTTTGTTTTTTTTACAAAAAAATATAAATATATATATAATATATATATATATATATTATATACTATATATATATATATATTATATATATATATAATAGATGTAAAAAATATAAGTAATAATAAAATATATTTTAGTTTTCAAGTAGGTGTAGCTTGAGTGGTAGGGTGGAGTCACTATTAACCTCCCCACCAAGATTCCATTCCCATCGTTATTGACATGCTTTCTCCTTTGGAGCCACTTCTACATGAAAGATAATCGGCTCACCTAGACACACGAAGGTTTTCCATGAATGTAGCTAGTATCAATCTCTGGTATAATGAACCAAAAAAGAAAAGCCTCGAGGGTTAGCTCAATTGGTTGAGTCCCCATCGTTAAAGAATATTTTCTATTGAGGATAAATTTGGTAGTCCTCTAAAGAAGGGGAAATTTTTTAAGTTTTTTTTTAGATTTTCAAGTCAATTTTGTTTAAAATTTTGATAAGTTTTTTGTAGATTTTGTTAGAAAATTTTAATTAGATATTGATGAAAATTATAATTGTAACAAAATCTAAAGCTTAGTAGGGCATTGAGTCGATTTCCCCATTCAAAAAGTCAATTTAAAAGACGGAAAATCAGAATCTCACCCAGAATAATGTGACTAGATTCCCCCAAACAAAAACCTAAAAAGCACCTCAATTGTTGCCATAGATTTTAACTACGAACTCCTTTTATAAATTTAAACTTGGGCGTGTTTTATTCAATCATCTTTCACTAAAGATTATTGTAACAGATAGGTCAATGTTGTGATGGAAATGCAATCTTTATATGTGGCATTATCACTTCTGATTTTAGATGGGATGTCAATTTTTGTTGTTTCCAAAACTAAAATGGTGTGTACCTAGTGATGGCGAATTACTTCGTTATCATGTAATTTTTCTTTTTGGTGGGTAAGTAGGTTGAACTTAATTCGAGGCTATCCCATCTATTAGATAGAAGAATGAATCAGCATAGGTCATCTTTGCATTCATGTTAATTAACTTATCAATTTGGTGTTTGCAAATCATTGTTTATTAAAAGTAGTGTGCCATTGTTTGCATGTCATTATTTCTAGAACAAGAAATATTTGCAAACACAACATAAAAAACAATATTGATATCTCTATTTTGGGTATCCTTAACTCAATTGTAGATTCTCGAAATATTTTTGACGAACAAAAACAAGTTCAAACAAATAATTGATCTCACTCTTGTCCATCTGATTCCAAAATATTCCCAAAACATACAATCAATTTACGTTTAAGGCATTATATTAAAAAACATTTCATACTTTATTGGTGAACCTAATTGTGTTTCTATTCACAAAAGCAACAAAATTGGGAAAGACGTTGATTCTCTTGATATGGTTGGGTAATGAGTCATAAAGGGGAAAATCCTTTGTTTAAATTAGGTATTGTTGAGAATAAACAGGTTAATATAAGTACCTACTTGTTTGGAAGTTACCTCTGTTACTAAAAAAGAAATCTCAATAATAACCCTACCATTTTTCTATTTAAATAAATAAATAAACTTGATTTTTTACGTTTCAGTTTTTTTGGATATATTTATTAGTCAATTTTGTCAAAAATCTAGTAAGAATTTTTTGGAATCACAAATTTGAGTTATGAAATGAACATAATTTGAATGTTCCAACACTAAATTCATTTATGTATTAAAATTTACATTTTATATCACAACAAAAATCATAATTTTACCAAAAAAATTATCACCAAATTAAAACGAACAAAATAAAAAACATTAAAAATCTTACACTTTACTACAAATATTTATTGCTTGTAAAAAAAAAATGAAAATAAGTAAAAACTATCTGTGGAAAGCGAGAAAAATGTAGGGTTGTCCTATTATGTCTTCAAAAAATCAAGAATAGTGGAATCCATGTGGAAAGCCTTGCTATATGGCTTAAAATGATGTTCTTTGGTTGATATGAAAGGGTAGAGAATATAAAGAATACACATGGATTATGGGGGACACTTTAATTTTGATTTCAATGATGAGAATCACTGGTTAGGCCTGCCAGTCTTCTAGATAGATGGCGAGTTTTACTCTCTTTTATAGAGACAAAGAATTGTAAATGACAAAGATAGGGAGGTAAAGTCACTCCCTACTCCCTCTGAGATCATTAAAAAGGATTGAACTATGAAGTTATCATATATTTCAACAGATGGGATGGGTTAGGGTTAGATGCCCAAAACCATGGAAGAAAAGAGGAGAGAAACATGAAGTTTTTAGATTGGTCGATAATAGAATTAGGGTTAGGGTTAGACACTCAATTTTATGAAAGACGGGAATAAGGAGAAGAGGAGGGGATTTTTAGTGCTAACATTGGAGCCAAGAAGGGGAAGGAGGGAGCATAATATTTTAAGAATAAGTGGTGTACCACTATTTGTGCTAACATAGAATGCTTTTTATTAACAATAGATGTTTCCATGGAAAGAGAAAATCACATGGTGGAGAAAGTCCTATTTGACTACTTTATGCACCACAAGGTGAATAGGAAATATCCACATATATGGATAAAGTTGATATATATCAAACTTTTATAACATATTCCGTCAAGTTTTTATTTAATTCATATTGAACGCCTTAAGGTAACCCCTACTTAGAGGAATATTTATTCTAGATCAGATGTTATTTCAAAACGACTTGATTGTTTCATTACTGTCGAGTCTTTACTTGCAGAAGAGAGTTTCTTTCATGCTTGGGTAGATTTTGATATAGTTTCATATCTTCTTCCAATCCTTATGGGATTGGGACTGATGTTGTATTAATATGTTTAATGATTTTGATATTGATTTAGGCTACACGATCTATTTTAATTGTCAACCAGGGTCATTAAAATTGTAAGGTCCTATGTGATACATACATAGGAAGGAAATTCCTCATACTTATTGAAATGACCTAGAAAAGTGCATGGGGATCTAGGATCAAATGAAAGGATCCACCTATTAACATGACACAGTTATGTGGCACTACATTCACTCGGCTTCTCTAAGGGTGAGCTCAATGTCACTAGGTGTTGATGTGGTAGTTCTACAACACTTGATTATGTAGTATGTTTTTTGCATCCCTTGAACATAAGGTAGGTCACCAAATCCCTCAAGCTATAAACTAAGGAAAACCATGCATTCACACCAAAAGAAAACTTCACACTTGTTGAAAATAAAAGTTCACACTAACTCGAGAAATAAATCTACACATGCTTGCAATGGAAATTAAATAAAACTACAATATGAGATAGTAATATAAATCTACTTACAAATTCATAGCAAAGAAATGTTGGCACAAGATCGTACCTTAAGTGGGCCCCTATGTAAGTTTGGCATTAGCCTATATGCTTTCTAATCGTTCAACATCGACATGTTATTAATCTCCAAGATTCATGCAAAATGGAAGAATATAGTACAATAGCTAAAGTAATCACAAACAAAATGATATTGATATATTATGCAAGAAAAAATATCAAAGTGTCTCCTTCGTCCTGCTCTTCCAAGTGCTTACTCATATATATACAAAATTCATAAGTTATAAATTTAAACACATAACAATATGGTTTGTTCAGTGAATTAATCAACAACATAAATGGAAATTTGTTAACAATTTTCCACTGGTTTCAGTCATTATATAAATAGATTCTACTATTTTCGACTTCCAATGTGTATTCTTTTCTCAACAATCTTGTAGATTCTTAGAATCAAGCATGTCAAGTGAATCAAAATTGACCTAAAAAACCTATAAAATTTTGGGAACAATTATATCAGTTGGAGTTACGTACAGGCTTTGGTTACAATCGTCTGAGATACTGCCTATGATTCGGAATATCATAAGTGTCCATCCTATTTTAAAACCATGTCCCCTTAAAACTATAACCAATCATGTATATGGAAATTTTATGTGCACAAGTTGTTGAACAAACAAGCCAAAATATTCAAGAGACCATGCACAAATTGGTCCCATCCATATAACTCTATGAACTTTCTTTCTGTATTTGTAGACCACATCCACCTGGAATTCATACTTGGTCATAAAATATTTATAAGATTGGTCATAGAAGTACCTATATATTACAAAACAAATGTAAAGGTTGTTCTCTCAACACATTATCATGAGAGATAGGACCAAAAACCATCTTATAGACAAGGCATCTCAAGTGTTGATCAGTCGTTGAACCTTTATTTATCACAAACCATTATATATATATATATATGTGTGTGTGTGTGTGTGTGTGTGTGTGCAAACCGTAGTGCAACTGATAATGCATGCACCTCTATTTAACCACACATACCTAAATATTCATTTAATAATCATTTTAACGTTTAATTCAAGCAAAATAGATAAAGCACTAAAACAAATAAACAAATATATACTTGTAGTTATAAATAAAGAGATTAGAGGTGTTCAAGGGCAAAAAATGGAAGATATATATATAACAAAAATGAGTATTTTGGTAAGCAAAAGATTGCCATATGGAGGACCCATTAGGGACTAATACTTCTAGTCGAAATTATCCATTCAAGTCCTACCCATCTCAATTCATGCTTGAGTAACTAAATAGGTGTAAAATATTTCTTGGTTAAGAGCTAAAATAAATTATGGGTATCCTATAGGGTGTCTATCTCGAAGAAGTGTCAGAAATCCTTCCCATATGTATTGGGCCATCATAAGAGCTTCTAGATAATAGGTTCGTGTTAGCTCATGATACTTTATAGCTGAATAACATTAGTTATTCCTAATAGTGATAAAATCCCCAAGATTCTCTCTTAACCTTGATAAATAATTTACCACAAAACCATGCAATGGGTACTCTTCCCACACCATTAATTGAGCTTCCAATTATGCAGTTATGTAAAAACCTGAGTCTCGCTTCCTCTTGATAAAATTGGAAATGTAGGAAATAAAGTCTCGAAGTTGGACATCCCCAACAAAGGGAGTATGGTTCCAACAACAGTTATATGGCAGAACAAAGTTCAATAAATATAGTTCACATAGTAGGTTCTAGTTTGATGCATCTGAATAATGGTAAACTTGAATAAAAGTTTCTAGTTGATTTATCTCATGAGGTTGGTTATCTTAGATTTGTCTTGGTAAAAAAAAAACCCATAGGTCACATAGGAAAATAGGATAAAATTTGGAGTGTACTCGACAAGCAGACATCTTTCCTCTGATTTCATAGGCTACCTCTTCCAATTTGTGTTCCTTTTGATACAAATCCTTCCACTTAGTGATTTGACTCTTCCATTTTTCTTATTGACTTAGGTATATAGAGAACCAATGTTGTTTTAGTTTCTCTATCTCCTATCTGTGGATTTCTTTATTAATAATCCCTAAGACAAATAAGGCATCCTTCATTTTCCACTGTGGCATATCAGGTTGAGTTAAAGGAAGGCGTAGCTATTAGTCAGAATGTCATCTAGGATGACATTGATGACTTGTTGGGCTTCCTTAGTGTAGCCATCAACAAATGTCTTGGCTCTAATTGAAAGATCCTCTTTTTGATCTATGGTTTGGAGTAGGGTTCCCAAATTATTTAGCTTAGGCTTATGCCTTTTTAGTCTAGCCTTAATCCTCTCATTATTTAAAATTAAATTCTTATTCTTCTTATGTAAAGCTTGATAACTAGGATTTCAGAATCAAAAAGGTCTAAGGTTCACGGCCTTACCTTTTTTGCACTTGATTTTCTCTAATTTGTCACTACTAGAACCAATTTCAAAGACTAATGGTGGTTTCTCCATAATGCTTTATGCAACTTCAATGTCTTATTCGTGCCTAGAATCATGAGGTTCCTCAATAACAGTCTCAGGTTTATCGGAGTTTGTCTCCTCAAATGTTACCATTTCCTCCTCTGAGCCAAAATTTCTGGAGCCATGGGTTGGGCCCTTACCTTTTCGAGATTATGAAGTTGTAGAGACTCTAGTAGGATATTGATGTTCAATTTCCAAGGGAACCCTTGGGTTTTCTTGTTCACTCTGAATCAAAACCCTTGCTCTTGGATTCCTCTTGATGCCATGTATGAAGACTTCCGAAGGAATCACCAACTTATGTAATTATGCTACGATCAACATCCTTATTATTTCTTGGTGATATAACCCTAGTTCATGGTTTTTCTTCTTTCTCTAGACTAGAGAAAACACTTTCGTTAAGATATTCAACATGAAATATGGCATATTGAGTGGTATGGTCTTGCAATATGCATCAAAATTCTGATATGATAATGATAAACCAAATTGAACCTACCCTCACACATCATGATTTTTTCAATGATGAAGAAAACATCTTACCACAAGGGAAGAAAGGCTTCTTTCCAGATGTCATTCCTTAAGTTTGTAAGGGGGGATGGAACCTGTAGAAAAGGGGACCAACATTCCCCATCAATCTTAAATTTATTTGACCAATTCTCTCCATCTTGGGATAGTTTCATCACTGCAAATTTCATTTGTTCATTAACCATAATGGTAAGTTGCCTAATGAGGTCTCATTCCCCACTAAAGTTCTGGGAAAACTCTAATGTGATGGTCACATAATGCCCCTGATACCAACTGAGAAAATTGACCCACCTAGATTCCACAAAAATGCCCCAAACTTTTGGCTTGATCGGGATAACATTAACATTCTCGGGCTCAACACAATTTAGAATGCCTCCCATAGTTCCCTCTTCCTATAACTCTAATTACTAGACCCTCATACAACTGCCTCTATGACCATACTCTAATGAATGACCAAAATTTGGCAGCCAATCGTTTAAATGAACCAAATCCCTTCAAATTTCTGAGGCTACGAAAACAAGGATTCGCCTATTGCAAAATGATGTGAGGTGAAATACTTCCATTATTACACACAATGTTTGTATACCACCACCGTGATTGGAGATGAGAGAGGTCATTATCATGTGAAGACATCGATATGTCAAGCCGAGTATCTCTTGGTAGGTCACTCCAGTGATTCGAATGATGGAAAATTGGTTTTTACAATGTAATATCCCACATCGAAAGGAATTTTTACAATGTGTGACGGCGTGAGTTAGGAAATGGACTTCATCGCATATTTTAAACCTCAGGGTTGTAGAGGAGGATTAAATTATTTATTTATTTTTCTATTTTTAGGGTAATAGTAATGATATTGAAATAAAGGCTTTTAGCAAGACCTTTAGGCCAAAGTGGATGAAGGGAGTCAGGATTAGGAAAATCAAAAATATGTTTGAGTACGTTAGGTAGCATGATAAATATCTAAGTATATGTATCATTTTCTATGTAACTCTAAACTCTTTACTTAAAAAAAATCAAAATATTGGGAAAGAAAGCACCTAGCTGGTTGGTGAAATCACGATGATGCCATTGTTTGCTTGATTATTATGTATGAATTCTCTAGATGTAATCCCGCAACCTGTCCAGAAAAATAATCTTTACATTATTAGGTGCTTTTATGAAAGATAGGAGTTGATAGCCAAATATGATTTTATTTAAAATATAGATATATGTTTTTCAATTCTTTTCTTCTTTTTTCTTTTTTTTTCCAGACTTTGTCAGCTAGTCTCTTGGTTTTCCAATGAAATCATGCCCTAATATTCCTTTGAAAAGTTTTTCATAGTAGGAGGGTATTTCTTCCTAGTGGCTTGGCCAAGAATTACTTTTCCAATGCTACTAGGTGTTGGAGGCACCCAAGACCAAGTTTTCAAAACAAGATTTTTTTTCTCTTTTTCTATTTTTTTTTTTAAATAAGACTAAAAAATCAAAGGGTCATCAAAGAGGATGGATTGGCCATCTTCTCTATGACTTATAAATAATATTTATTAATTAATTCCTTAATAAATTCCTCCTTATATTTGGGCTTCTGATATAGCTTTAGTCAATGTCCATTGGCCCATCAACGGTGTTTGTGCACCATAAATAGCATGAAGCCTTATAGACCCATTTTCAAATATGGTTTCAACTTCATATGGCCCCAACCATTGGGTATGAAATTTTCCGTTGAAGTATTTGTGCCTTGACTCAAACAAGAGGGACCAATCTCCTTCTTTAAATGACTTATCCTTGACGAATTTATCATGACATATAGCTTGTTGTTATTGAATAATGGTCTTTTTTTCAATGGAATCTTGATGCATTTCATCAAGCTTGTTAAGTTGGTCACATTGATGATTTTGAGCCTCAAAGATGTCCATTGCACTTTGTAGGGATCATTCCTTAATGTCTTATCTTAAAACTCAATAGGGAGGACAAACCACTTCCCATATACCGACTCTTAAGGTGTGAAATCAATGGCATTCTTATAAGTGACTCTATTGGTTCACTAAGCTTGTTGAATTTTTTCAGCCAAGTATTTATGATGGTGTTGTATTGTCTTTTTCAAGATAGCCTCCAAAACTTTGTTGGTGACTTCCACCTGTCAATTTTCCTGAGGGTGGTATGGAGTGGACATATGGTGCTTGATTTAAGTTTCTTAGTGATGGATTGGACCAATTTATAAGGGTAATTGAGTCCCTTAATTGGTGAAAATATTCCATGGTACACCAAATTGGACAAATATTTCTTCATATAAGAAGTCAACCACTACCTATTTTGTTGCCTTTATTAGAGCTTTGGCTTCGACCCACTTGGTTACATAATTAGTGCATATCAGAATGTACGCGTTTTGTCTTGAGGATGGGTTGATTGGCCCTACAAAGTGAAGGGCCCATTTTTTTAAAGGCTTAATCATAACTTGGGGTTGTAGCAACATTTCGTCAAACTGTGTTGGACTTCCCATTCTTTGACACTTATTACAACTTCTAAAATAATTTTTATCATTCCTAAAAAAATTTGGCCAATAATACCCTTGTCATAAAACTTTGTTTGTAGTCCTTTTATCTACAAAGTGGCCCCCACAAGGCTCATCATGACATGCTTTTAGGATGTCATAGATTTCATCCTCCCGAACACATCGCCAAATTATATGATTGGGCCCAGTTTGGAACAAGTACCCAAGTTGAATCCAAGAGTACATAACATTGTTTCTAACAAACTTTTATCACTCTCTAGGTGACAAGTGTGGTGGGAGTTAACCTACAGCCAAATAATTAGCAATATCTGCAAACCAAGGTGTATTAGTAAATAGGGAAAATAAATGATCATCAGGGAAAACATCTTGTATAGGATTAGAATTATTGATATGATGAATTAGAGATAATAAATCAACAACAACATTCTCCTTGGTTTTTCAATCATGGTAATATCAAATTCTTGCAGGAGGATCCATCTAGTCACTCTACCATGTATAATAGGTTTATTCATAGGATATTTTATGTCAAAGTGATCAATATGTATGAACAAAGGATACTTAGTAATATAGTGATGAAAATATTTTATGTTGTGAACCATGACATGGAATTCCTTTTCAGTTTTTGTGTAAGTTCAATTGGGGTAAAATTTTAACTAATGTAATAAATGACGTAAGGTTTTTGTTCCTTTTTATGACCTAACAAAAATCCAATGGATGTATCTGAGGCATTAGTGTGAATATGCAAGGGTAAGGACTAGTTAGGACCTCACAAAATAGGGCCAGAAGAAAAATTTTCTTTAAGGACATTAAATGCTAATTGACATTGATCATCCCAATGGAATTCTACATTTTTTGTTAAAATACAAAATAATGGGGAAGCTACCTTTGTAAAAATTTCTATAAACCTCCAGTAGTATCCCACATAACATAAGAAAATGCAGACATCCTTTTGTGTGGTTGGGGATGATAACTTCAGGCTTACCTCTATTTTGGCAAGATCCACTTGAATTCCTTCCAGATAAATATGGTTCCCTAACATGATCCCTTATTGAGAAGCATCTAACTTTTCTCAATACTAAGAGAGATATTAGTTTCTTGACACCGAATTAGTACCTTTTCAAGATTCTTTAGGGCTTCTTCAAAAGCTTCCCCATATATAATAAATCATCCATGTATATCTCAACAAAATAATTAGTCAAGTTGGAAAATATTCTAAGAAAAAATCATTGAAAATTTGTTGGAACATTGCATAATATGAACGGTAGTATTCAGTACGCATAAGTTCCCCAGGGGTAGGTGAAAGTGGTTTTTTCCTAATCTTCAAGGGCTACTTGAATCTGTTTGTAGACGTTGAAGTAGTTAAGAAAGGGAAAAACTTTCTTCTCTACTAAGGTATCTAAGACTTGATCAATGAAGGGCAGAGGAAAATCATCTTTTAGGGTAGCCTTGTTCAACTCACGTTAATCAACACACATCTTCCACTTTCCATTCTTTTTGGAAACAATAACCAAGGGAGAGACCCATTTTCTATCAAAGATAGGATAGATAGAACCTGCGTTTAACAATTTTTGTAACTCTTCTTTAACTATGTCCCTTAAGACTAGATCCATCCTCCTCTATGGTTGCTTGATAGATTCAGAGTCTTCTTTTATATAAATATGATGAGTACATGAGTTAGGAGAGATATTTTTCATATTATTATAATCCCATGCAAAATAATTATTGTTCTTCCTAATCATCTCTACCAATATCTTTTGTTGTGAGGGTTCCAGTTGGTCATTGATATTTAATCTTCCATAATATCAAAAATAAAGCTATTGGATTCAGTTGTTGTGCTAGTTCAATGGGTGAACATGTATCTTGTTATTGTTTCCCTAAAACTCTATCAAGTTATGGGTTGTTGTTGAAATGAGGATGTGTTATAAACGTTAAATTAAATCATCTTTGATATGTTCTTTGAAAATTGAGGCTTGATCGAGGGTCAAGAGCGGTTCGGCAGATTCTTCATCACTATCTTTGTACCAAAGGGGATTCTCAGAATCCAAGAAAGGTTTAGTAGTATGATAAAGAGTAAGATTTTTAGTATAATTCTCATGGGAAATAATCATGTCCCCATACCTACAAGTAATGTAATCATCGGTTTTGGCTATCCAAGGCCTTCTGAGGATTAAGGGGTAACCTCCAAGATTGGACTTAGGTTGGAGGATCATAAAATCATTTAGATATTCCCATGATTCTATGGAAAAAACAATGTATTATACTACTCATTCTATCTTTATGTTAGACCTATCACCCATTTGAAGAAAAATTGGGGTAGTTTGAAGGCCAAGCAACTTGAATTTCTCCATAATATATTTGGTTGTGACATTTATAGTTGCCCCTAAGTACATCAAGGTATTGGCTATAGGGGTATTTTAATATTAACAATAATGATGGGGGTCCTAGGATCCCCATACTTTATTGTAAACACTTTACCCAACATTAGGTCTACCAATTTCACAATTACTTGCATTTTCCTAGGATCTCTTTTCTTTCTTGGTTGTCCTAGCATTGTAAGGGGGTTGGACTACTTTATTATTGGGATTAGGAATATTCTAAGCAGGTAATTGAGGCCTCTATTAAGTTTGAGTGGGTTGGTTGGAAGGAAACTTAAGCTATTGCGGATGTTGTTGAGGTGTAACTTGTGGCATCATATTTCCAAAAGAGGAGGGTCCTCTCCAACCTGGGGTCCATCCTTGACCTTGTATCTAAGGGGGGAAATGTGGCCAAGGTACAGGATGGTACCATCCAAACATAAGAGTGAAATACAAGGAAGGATCGGGAGATGTAAGCCCAAATGTTCGAGGAGGCCATGGTTTCTTTTGAGCCACAAAACAAATTGATTCGATTTCCTCATTGGCTTTTCGAAACATGGTCTTAAGCCTTGGTAAAGAAGGACAATCTTGAGTGGAATTTTTTTTTATATACAAATGTTACATACTTCTACATTAGTCGAAGGACACCACCTAAGTGGGTGCTTCTTATGACATTTGGAACAAAATATGGCGAAGGATAATTTAACCTCTTCTTTCTTCCTTTTCGTTTGCATGGTATCTACATGTGAGCTAAGTGTGCTAAGAATATTATTTTTAAGATTATCCACTAGATTCCCTAGCTCAACCTTAGTTACTTCTATGCCATTTGACCTAGTAATTCAAGATATCATATCTCAAAGGCTCTTCCAATAATTTGCACTCCCTCTATAATATTGTTTACACAAGTCACAAATATCCTCATAAGACAATTGTGGAACATCTCCTACTCCCATGAGGTTTAAAGTTTCCAAGAAGTATTCTCATATACCCTTAAGAAAAAGGATATGTAAGGTTTTTGGGTCTAGATTGTTTTGCCTTGTTATTTGCAAGGTATATTGGAATCTTTCTATGTAGTCTTCCAAACTCTCATCATCTAATTGGGATATCTTGAAAATTTCTTCCTTAATATCCTGGACTTTTCCATAGTCCTGGTATTTATTTAAAAACTTCTTCATCATGTCATCCCAAGTCTGAATAGAATTCGCCCCTAATCTTATAAAGTAATGAAAATTTGCATAAAGTTAATGTTGTAGGAAATAGTTCAATTTCTGAGCATTCGTAGAGTATTCATAGCTACGAGGGAGAACATCACTCAAATAGGAAAGTATTAAGGTCTTCCTTAGATAGGCCATGAAAATTTGCAAGGGAAAAGAGAGGGACGTTTTTCATTTAAACTATTGCATCGGGGTCTTGGATGGGGAATTATAAAATAAGAGGTCCTTGGTACTTGGGCCCATTGACTTCTTCATATGTCATCTTTTCCCTTCTTGTACACTTAGGGACCTAGATTTTATTAGACTCTTCAGAACTTTATGGTTCTTCTTCAAATGGGGTTTCTTCCCTCTTTGGTAACTCTCCTTTTGGTCGTTTCCCCACCGTGTTATTTTGAACAAAAGTGACCTTCAAAGGATTTATGTTTTTTTTTCTATAACATTAGTGTAAGTGGCTCCTACCGCATCGCGTGTTGGGGTTTTGAAGGAATTTTTATTTTTTCCTACCCATGATTTTTTTAATGTATTTATCATGATATAGTGTAAAATATAAGGGGAACCTAGGTTATTGAAAGGGGTAATTATGAACCCTTTGGTTGCTTCTAGCCCTAATATCTTTTGTTCTATTTGCGTGATAAATATTGACTCCTTTGAGCACCTCCTAGGAAACGATGCCAAAAATGATTGTGTATGATATGTTTAACAATGTTGATATCGATTTATGCTACACAGTCTATTTTAATTATCAACCAAGATCGGTAAACTTGCAAGACCCTCTATACTATACACATAGGAGGAAAGTCCTCACACTTATTGAAATGACCTAGGAAAAGTGCACGGGGATTTGGGATCAAATTAGAAGATCCACCAATTAACACAACACAATTACGTGGAACTACAATCACCCAACTTCTCTAAGGGCAAGCTCAAAGTCACTGGGTGTAGATTGGGTAGTTATACAACACTTGATTTTGCAGTATGTATTTTTGCAGCCCTTGCATATAAGTAAATCCACTAAATCCCTCAAGCTATAAACTAAGGAAAACCAT
This sequence comes from Pinus taeda, assembly GCA_000404065.3. Lineage (NCBI taxonomy): Eukaryota > Viridiplantae > Streptophyta > Pinopsida > Pinales > Pinaceae > Pinus > Pinus taeda. Next base: position 17,866 of record APFE030026582.1, read on the forward strand.
GCATTGACACCAAAAGAAAACTTTACACTAGCTAAAAATAATTGTTCACACTAACTAAAGAAATAAAGCTACACACACTTGCAATGGAAATTAAATAAAAACCACAATATGAGATAGTAATATAAATCTACTTAGAAATGAATAATAAAGAAATGTTGGCACAATACCATACCTTGAGTGGGCCCCTTCTCAAGTTCGGTCTGTTCCTGTACACTTTCTAATCATTCAGTATAGGCACACTTTTAAGCTCTAAGATTCATACCAAATGGAAAAACATAGTACAATGGCTCAAATAGTCACACATAAAATGATATTGATATATCATGCAGGAAAAAATGCCAGAGTGTCTCCTTTGTCTTATGCTTCCAAGCGCTTACACATATATATACAAAATTTGTAAGTTCTAAATTTAAACACATAACAATATGGTTTTCTAAGAAAATTTATCAACGACATAAATATAATTTTTTTAACAATCTAGTTTCGGTCATTATCTAAACAAAATATACTATTTTTCACCTACAATGTGTATGTTTTGCTTGACAATCTTGTATATCCTGAAAAACATCCATGTCAAGTGGATCAAAATCACCCTAACAAACCTGTAAACTTCCAAGAACATGTATATTAGTTGGAACTGAGCACAGGCTTTGGTTACAACCATCTGAGATACAGGTGTGTCCGTCCTATTTTAAAACCATGGACTTTAAAACTATAACCAATCTTGTATATGGAAATTTCATGTGCACAAGTGGTTGAACCAACAAGTCAAAATCTTCGGGAGATCACGCACAATTTGGTCTTTCCCATATAACTCTATGGACTTTCTTTTTGTAGTTGTAGACCGAATCCACCTAGCATTTATACTTGATCATGATAGATTTATAAGCGTGTTCGAGGTGGCAGTACCCTTGTATTACAAAAAGAATGTAAGGTTGTTCTATCAACACATGGTCATGATAGATAGAACCAAAAACCATCTTGTAGACAAGGTGTCTCGAAAGTTGATCAGTTGTTGAACCTTTATTTATCACACAAACCATATTATATTATATATATATATATATATATATATATATATTATATATATATATATATATATATATATATAATAACCATAGTGCATGCACCTCAAGTTTAACCATATACATCTAAATACTCCTTTAATAATCATTTTTACCTTTAATCCAAGAGAAAGAGATAAAGCAGTGAAACAAATAAGGACGAAGAGGAGAATTGGGTGAATTCTTATGAGGAGATGACTAAAATTGGTAAGGAATTCTTCCATAAATTTTTATTGATCTAGGGGTATTTAATATCAATGATCAACTAGAAATCATTAATTTGTATCCCCCTTTATTCAACTCATAGTCTATTGATGATTTAGAGTGCCCAACCACTTTAAAATAAATTTAGACTATCATCCAAAATTTTCCCAGTGACAAAACCCTGGACCCTGATGGTTGGGTTGTTGAAGTGTTTATCATGCTTTTCTATTTAATGGGGGAAGACATCCTTAAGGTGGTGGAGTATTCCAAGTCTGAAAGATTAATCTCAGGTGGACTAAATGCAACCTTTACTGCCCTCATTTCCAAGAAGTTTGATCATGAGACTTTTATTGATTTAAAGACTATTGCCTTGTGCAATGCAGTTTATAAGATTAATTGCAATAGTGATAACATTGAGATTGAAGGATGGGTTATTCAGAATTATGTGGCAAAATTAATTTGGGTTCTTATCCAATAGATTGATTTGTGATGCTATTGGCATCACTCAAGAGGTTTTTCATACTATCAAGATCGACAAAAATCTATTGGTGGTCATGAAACGTTATCTTAAAAAAGCATATGATAGGGTGGATTGGTCTTATTAGCGGCTTCTACTTCACAAAATTGGATTAGGGACTCTGATGGCAAGATGGATAATGGTGTATGTTTCCTTGGTCAATTTCTCAGTCATTATTAATGGAGCTCCTACTAGTTTTTACAAAGCAACCCGAGGACTACGACATGGCTATCCTCTTTCGCCCTATCTTTTCTTGTTAGTCATTAAAGGACTAAGTAATGGTTTTAATAAAGCGAACACTAAGGGTGTTCTTTCGGGTATCCATATCAATCCTTCCATGGTTGTTACTCATTTATTATTCGTTGATGTTGTACTCTATTTCGAGACGAGCACAACTTTTGAATGGCATAGAGTTTTAGAAATTAAAAAGAAAAATCCCAACATGTCATTGATGGTTACCAGTTTGGGAAATTAACTATACCTTACTAATAGTTTGGAGGTAGGGAATTAAGCTTCTATCAAGCAGTGTATGCCTTACAATTTTGATACTTTTGACAAAGGGCTAAAATATCTTGGATATTATGTCAAAACCTAATTATTATAAAGTGGAAGATTGTTGATGGCTTATAAAGAAAGTGGAGAATCAAATTGGGATTTGGTTGAATCATTGGTTGTCTCAGGGTGGGAGGTTAATTCTAGTTAAGACGGTTTTAGAGGCCATTCCAATTTACTGGATGGATCTTGCTAAACTTCTAAAAGCTATTTGGAAAAAATGTTTTCAATTTCAGTTAGAAAAAAACAGAAAAAAGCAATACCCTTGGTTAGATGGGATGAAATAGCCCTTCCTAAAAAAGAAGGGTGGTTGGGGTATCCACAATATTTTTATTTTTGTTGATGCTATGGCAGCAAAAAGTAGTTGGCTTATGTTTTTTGAAGGGAATCTATTGAGCAATATTTTGAAGGCTAAATACCTTAAAGGTATTATAGTGGAGGATTGGATCAAATACTACAATAGGATCCTTTTGAAAGGCTCTTTAATCTAGAAAAAATTTGTTGGGGCTTTCCTCAGATTGAAAGAGTGGATAGCTTGGAAGGTGGGCACAAGTTAGTAGGCGAGACTAGGTTTAGACCCATGGATTGGTTTTGATGGTTCCTATTTTTTATCATGGGGTTTAAGAGATTACTTGACTGAGATAAGCATGAAGTCTTTGAAAGATATTGGATATGGTAGGAATAACGAGGATATTCAACTATGGATGGACCCTAATCATTTAGCTATTCTAGGTCCTTTGGTCGAGGAATGGCATAGTTTCACTTATAGACTCAAAAAAATTGCTATTCTTTTACAAGAGAAATGTGTTGATCAATTGGTTTGGTCTTGTAATGGATATGATGGTAATATTATAGCCAAATATTCCTATGAGGAATTTATAGATTAAAAGGTTAACTATATTGGTCACTGGGGGGACAAAATTATTTGGAGAAGTAATGAAAAACTGAAGATTTAGTTGTTTTTGTGGTTTGTTCTTAAAGGTAAAGCTCTAACTTGGGAAGTGTTTAAAAGGAGGGGTTGCCACAAGGTCTTGGTTTTTGTAATTTATGCAGGATGGATGAAGAATCAATAAATCATATTTTTATTTCGTGTTCAACTACAGTGGAAATTTGGTAGCTTGTTATTAGATTTTTTCAATTGAAATTAGATTGGTACGGTTTGTCTTTAGAAGCTTGTTTGTGGAATTGGTTTAAAAACAATACTTATTTCAAATTCCATTACCTGTCAACCTATGTTTTATGGGGGATATGGAATCATTAGAATAAGGATTTGTTTAAAAAATCTCAAATTAATCCCTTTATTACTACCTTCAATATTAAGAATGCTTTTAATGAGCACATTCCTAGTTAGATTTTAAGTAAGTAGAAAATGCACTGAGTGGTTATTAATATGCATGTCTATCCGAGAGGCTTCTTTGATGGAGCCTATGTCAATCGAAATTGAATAAGAGGTATGGTAATTGAAATAAACCCTTATTATAGTATGCAGATGAAGTTAAGATTTAGACCTAGTATTGTTGCAAACATTGAGTTATTGGCTTATTGGGCCCTCCTTAAGATTGTAGCTCATGAGAACTTTTAGTAGTTTTTCACTTTTGGGGATTCCAGAAACATTATTGATTGGATTAATAGGAAGGCTATTATGTGTGGACTTCATCTTGAATGTTGACAAAGGAAGATAAAGATGTTACAAGAACAATATGATGATTTACAAGTCAAGCATATCTACAAATATTTTAACAATATTGTTGATATGCTATCGAAAAAAAATAATGCTCTTTGACATTGTTCATCTAAATTATTATTATATAAACATTCATAGATAAACATTGTTTTTTTTCCCTGTTTTGAGAGATGTAACCGAAAAGTCACCATTAACTAAATAATACAATAACCAATTATGTCTCCCAAAATACATATACACTATTTTTACAAAACTAAAAACATTTATATTTTTTATTTAGTAATAACAGATATTTGTTTCCCAAAAAATAAAAATAAAATCGACACATCGAGAGAATCTTTAAAATACTATTAAATGCATTTTCGTAACAAAGATATAGGGAAAACAAATTTGCATATTTATAATAATGTAAAAATGTTATTAAGAAAATATATTACATTCTTTGCATCTAAGATGGGCTTCTTGATTGTTGTAATTCAATGAATGTGAAATGTTATTATCAAATATTTACATTACATTCTTTGTAATTCAGTGAATGGAGTTTAAATTTTAAATTTTGTTTAAATTTTTTTAAATATGAAAATTAATAAGTAAATAGGTTATAAAATGGTTTTTAATTTAAATATAAAAATTAAAAAAATAAATAAATATTAATTAATGTAAAAATTGAAAAAAAATATAAAAATATAATATTGATTAAATTAATAAAAAAATTGTTATATAAAAGAATAAAAATATTTAAAATTTATTCATATTAAAATAAAAACATAAGTAATTTTTTTAAACGAATAAAAATTAACAATAACATAAAAAGTTATGGTTTATTATTTGTGTGTATATATTCATAGGCCTTAGTTATATTGATGTTATTTTTTGTATATATGTTGTTTGTAGGTTTAACTATATCCTAGTTTTTAATGGTCTCAGCGTCAAGGACTTGAGAGAAAAACATAATAAATCATAAAAGAGTGTCGTGCTCATTTTAAAAAGAAAAATCAAAAAGTGAAGGGATAATTGAATCTTAACTAAGATTTTAACTAAAAGAGAAATATATATTAAAGATAAAAATGTACTTAAAAAAAAAAAAAAAAAAAAAAAAAAAAATGTATTTGTAGAAGATTTTCAGATGAAACTGCATATAGAATTTTTAATCTTGTCTGGTTGGACACTCCACCCATCATCAAGTATTAGAGAGTATAGAATGATGATGACATGGGAGTGCTAATGAACCTTAGTAGATAATAAATTAATCAATATAGTTGTTAAAGGTCAAGTCAAAAGGTAAATAAATAATAATTTAATCAAAGTAGCAATTAAAAGTCAAGTCAAAAGCAAGTAATCGACACAGTTCCCGTTTCAAAGTTTACATTGTTAAGGTCAATAAAGAAATGTTTTATTTAAATAAATAATTAAAATAAAGGAGGAACAAAAAGAGTGAGAAGGGGTTAACAAAGGATAAAAATTATTAGAGGCCATCAAGGATTGAGGCAAATTGGAACAGAAGAAAATCAAGTTATGAAAAATTGAATAGAGATGCAAACTAAATTAGAAAATTGGTTGAGACTAGATTAAATTAGAAAGGATAAATTGATCAAAATAATTTTTATTTTTTTTTTTTTTTTTTTTTTTTTTTTTGGTGTGTGTGTAAGATTCGTCATTTTATTATCGAAATAGAGCATTACAAGTGATATTGCTTTGTGCTACTGACGTGCCTATTGGGAAACCAACCTAGTAGCACAAATTGAGAAGCTTGGGATTACATATGCTTTGCTTAATCACTTCAGCAGATTAAAAATAAGCATTGCCAAAATACAAAAGGAGCTCCAAGTGATTGTAAACACCAAGGTTCTATTCTACAAAGCTATGCAAACTAAAAAAGAAACCTCTCATATTCAACTATACAAAAAGAAACCACCTCTAATTAGCTAAAACTATATTTTTCACTGCATAATAACCTAGAGGTTCCATGCATTGTATAGTAGACGATGAGCCATGCTAAGTGGCTCCTTCGATGAACCACGAGCTATCATCAACCGGTGTCCACGAACTTCAGACGCTTGCGAGCCGAAGTGCTTGAAGCAGTGACCATTAACTAGAGCATGAAGGTTCCACAAATGTTGCAACAACATATGAGCAGCGCTAAGAAGCTCCTCTGACGGACCGCAAGCACCTATATCCCATGAGCTACAAACTGCATATGCCCACTAGCCAGAGCCCATTGCCTAATGGCCATCAACCTGAGTCCTCCACCACCTCCCAAAGCACATAGCCACCAAGATGCCCTCTACCAATAGGGAGCAAACAACACTCCAATTGAGAGAAACAAGTCATTGTAGGGTATATTGGAAGGGCGGAAGGGGTTGAGTGACACTCATAATCCACTTTGTCAAGCCTCTAGCCACTGCAATCCACAAACTATTGATTCATGTGATACCCATGATCATTGATATGGATCTCAATTCAAATTTGTGAGAGAATAACCTTTTGAGCCTAAAGCTCAATTATAAAATACTACAAACAGAGAGAAAGCAAAGAACCATGCATGAGAGGCGAACCATTAATGTGATCCTTACGGGCCAAAAGAAGCCCCAAAGCCACCATGCAAACTCTAGATATTGTAGAGTTCCAATCGAGAGACGAATAGAGACACATCCTCTCCAACTACGAGAAAAACAATATAGAATGAGGGTCAGTCCAGTCAGAGAATGTAGAACGACTATACTAATTGCAGGCATGGTGACCATAAGCGAGCATTGCTGATAGCGAAGAGAGAATCACAATACTACTCACAAGGATCAAAGATGTGCCTAAAAAAGGATGCCAACGAGCCATGATGCCACCTCCTACCATAACCAATATGAGCCTCTCCAGACCATAATTAGGAGAAATCATGAACTAACAATTTAGATAAGGGGTGACGTATGAAACCCAAGGGCGCATGAAATCTCCCATCGCATGAGAATTTAACGGAGTGTGGAAGGACACATAAGGTAGTGAACGTTGGGCCAGATGGTCGCTTATTCCATATGCCCTTTTCATGAAAACGAATGAAAGTGGGATCCTACATCCTCCATGGGGGAATCAAAATAAATTAAATAAATAAAAGAGAAAGAGAAATAAATCGATATTGATAGAAAAAAATAATATATAAGGAAATTAAGATAGAAAGAGGAAAAGGGGGGGACGAGAATTAATTCAATGAGAAAGGTGACGGATAACAGACTTCCGGGATTGGCTCAATTTAAAACCATATTCTCCTTTGAAATTATTTGGGTGCTTCTTGATTTCGAGATCTTCTCTGGTGATACACGTGTTGTGAAAAGGGACAATGGCTAAGATTTTGGATTGATCAAAACAAATAAGGTTTTTTGAACTAAATGAGTGTTTCGCAATGGTTGGCTTTGATAAATGAAGATTCTTAGCTATATGCTCCTTCAAGCGAGCTTTGAAGGGATGGCCTGGCTGGCCAATATAAGACTTCCCACATGAATAGGGAATTTGGTAAACCCTTGAACATAGCATGGGGTCAAACCTAACTTTGTTTGATTGGAACATCTACTTCAATGTGTTTTTAGGTCTAAAGGTGGTTATAATGATATTTTGATAAGATTATATAAATGAGGTCATTTGTCCCTTTAATATAGTGAAGAGTGACTTGAACTAGGGGAGGAAAAGGGGAAACAAAGGAGGATTTTGGATTGGAGACATCATGAAAGGCTTTATGGATTTGAGATGAGTAGTAGCCATTGGCTTTGAAGGCCTGGAAAAGGTGGGTTTTTTCCAAAGGAAGGAATTGAGGAGCAAAGATTTTAAGGGCATGGGAGATGAGAGTTTTGAGAACAACGAACTTCTAATATGGTTGGTGGTGAGAATAGGAATGGAGATCTTGATCAATGTGGGTCTTTTTGTGGTAGACTTGATGGGATAAGGAACCATCAGGTTATCGAGAAATGAGGACATCAAATAAGGGGAGGGATTTGTTAGATTCAATCTCCATGGTGAATCGAATATGAGGGGAGATGTTATTGAGATGAGAGAGAGAGGCATTAAACATAGTCATGTTGTGTTGCCAAATGACGAATGTGTCATTGACAAATCAAAACCAACACTTCAGATTTTTTATGCTAAGAGTTGAGAGCTTTGGTTTCAAAGAATTCCATGAAAATGTTAGCAGCGATGAGAGAAAGGTATGAACCCATTTTTGTACATTTATTTTGCTCATAAATAGTGCTTGATGATGGCTGGAGTGTCCACCTGAAACATCGAACATGATTAATAATCCTATACATACTTCCATCCAAAAATCTTCTACAAATATGAATAATTGTGGAAATCTTTATTAAATTATATTTATTATAAACATAAATAATAATAATAATAAAATTATTATCATATTTTAAAATAAATAAAAGAATTTTTAATCATAATTTAATTAAAACTAATATTTTGCCAAAATAAGTAAAAATATATAAAAAATAAAAATGTGAATTAAAAAAATTCTTACCATAATTTAAAATAGATTAAACAAAAAAATCATAATTTAAATTAAAAATAAAATTTTATCAAATATTTTTAAATAATAGAATAAATAATAAAATGCACATTTAAAAAAAATTGAAGGCATTCAATATGAGGAATTTGGTATATGGATACAATTATTTTCAAGGTATGAAAATAATAATGATGACATTGGTATAAAGTGTAATAAAATAATGTTAATGTTAATAATAAACATTTTATTGTAAACATAAAAATAATAAATTTGATTGTAAAGATAAAATTCACTATAAATATAAATGTATAAATATAAAAATGTATTTAATAAAGATGGATAAGATTTTATATGGTTATAAATGTAAAGATATAAAAATCTTAACCACTGAGGGGGATTTAAGGGAGGGAAGAGAGGAAAGAGAGGAAAGTAGTAGAAGCAAAAACAATTATATTAAAGATATTATATTAAAGAAAGAGACCCAGGGAGGGCAGAGATACTAGGGTAAAAGAGGGAGAAAGGAGGGAAGGGAATAACAAGAAAACTTAAGAAAATGATGGGTTAATGATTAAGGTGTTGAATAAGAGGTTTCTACAATCTACTTAGTTTGTACACAAACCATCTTCCTTATTGAAGTTTTCTAGTGTTTTTTTTTTATCTCCAAGGCCTCACGAATAAGGCGAGTAGACTGAAAATGGACAGGGGCAAGGATTTTTGTTTTGTTAAAGTAAATAAGGTGCTTAGTTTTGAAGGAATGTTCAGCCATAGCAGACTTTAAAAATTGGTTTTGGGTTGTATTAGTAATGTGCTCATTTAACCAAGCTTTAAATGATATACCAATTTGGCCAATGTAGGACTTGCCATCACGCAATTTGGTAGACTCTAGGGTCAAGCATTATATCAAGGTTATCTTTAGGAGATCTGAATAAATGTTTTAGGGTTTAAATAAAGCTTTTATGTTCATTTTAGCTAAGAATTTAAAAATAATTCCAGTGGTGTCTTTTATGTAAGGAAGAGAAATTAAAGCTCTGGGAGAGAGCAGTGAGAGAAAGATGTATTAAAGGATTTGTTGATTTTGGAAGTAAAGTAACCATTCTTAATGAGGGATTATAGTTAAAATCATTTTATTTATATTTATAAAAATACAATTAACTTTTATGTATTATAATAAATACATTTACATCATATAATAATAAATAATTTTCCTTAATTTCTAAACATTATATATTATATTATATATATATATTATTATATATAAATATAATATATATATATATATAAAATAAATTATATATAGGTTAGGTGTGGCATGAGGGGAAGGATTCTCATTAATCTTGAAGGAGAAATAGAATCAAAGTTTGCATGGGGATTGGGTCCTAGATCGAATAATTTATCAAAGATGTATGGTTTGTACCTTGGTCTCCATCTAACAAAAGAACATGCATCTCTTCCATTGAAATTTTGGGAGATTCCCTTATAATCATCCAACTCCTCCATTCGGGTTATTTTCTTACGAATAATCAACTTGCTCTCCTCCTTCAAGAAATCCATGACATCTTAGGGACATTCACTCATAAAAAAATTTCCATATGCTTCAACGACAAAATAAGGAAACAAATCTTCAAGCCAACATTTCATGTCAGCTAAATGAAGGATGTTGTGAAGTAAATGGTTCCACAAATTCGATAGACATCCCATGATGAGTTTCATTCGGAATTACAACTCTCCTCTTGATGCACTAATAATAAAAGTGATACGAAGTAGGCGAACTCCTAGCATTAGGATTTTTTCCAAAGGTGATAAAATAATCCAAAGTTTGCATTCCAAGTCCCTCAATGAATGGCTCTACACCACAAGGTATGGATCAGAAATTTCCCCTCTCACACCGTCATTGCTAATTAGTTGGATCAAAGGAGAAGAGCAGTCCAAGTGGTGTACTCCTCCAATTCCGTGGCATGAGTATTGATTTCAGGCACGAGGCTTGTTAACTCTAGGCTAGCAACACCAATTTTCTCACCCTCTATATCTTTCACATATGGGCAGCGTACCTCTCCATATGGTTTTCTTTAGGCAAAATTCAATGGATGTGATAGTGTATTGAGCTCTGAAAGCATGGGAGCAGATTTCAGTAGTTCCTTCATTCATGAAGGTTGAGGTCAATCATCATAAGCAAAGATGTATTACTTCCTAGTTAATTGAACTCTCAAGCAAGATTGATGTTGTTGAACTTCCCTCTATGAATGGTATTGTAGGCCTCCCCTTTGCAGATTGGGATGCTCTGAAGGCATGTCTCAATCTCTCTAGAACAAATATTTCTCAGAGATTCTACCAAAGGCATCAAAGCCCTCATAAATTTAGAAACTCAGCACGGTCTCAGAATAATACTCACCTTACAATTTGGAAAGAGACCATGTTTTTCTCTACAATTTATAATTACCACTCTCAAAGGTTGACTACAGTAAGGGAGGTATGTAAGCAAAAAAATGATTCTTAATGCGGAAAAAAAACACTTAAAGTAATCAAAATAAACTTTAATACCCAAGAAGAAATACCTCCAACCATTAGTGCTTGCTCACACTCCCAATTTGCTGTTGTACGGGATATTGGAAATGCTGAAATAAAGCTGCTCGGTCCTCTGCCTGGCACTTGAGGAAATTGACGAAGAGTCAACTAAAATTTCTGCATGCGCCTTCCATATTTTAGAGATCCAATCATAAGAGGGTCACACTATTTTTACAGCTGGAAGGGTTTTAGTTTCTGAAAGGAGGAACTTGTTTAACTCATGAAATGACATGCGGCCTTTTGAATAACATTAACTCGCATTTCCTCTTAGAAGATTTGAAATACTATAATAACAAATTGCAGGAAAAAGAAGAGGGATGATAGCAGCAACGTCCCTTCTCGTGCATGAAGAATCAGCCCACCAAACATAAACTAATGCTTCCCAATAAAAACAAACGCCTAAAAGCAGCAACGCTAAAAAGTCTATGGTTAGATAAAATTAGAGTGAAAACTACAAATCCCATAGATTTACAAAAACTCACCCAAAAATCTCATCCGCGTGGAACGGGAAAAACCATATACGGGCTCACTCCTTAGATTTGAGAAGGTAACTATACAAAGATCACTTGAGAATGGAATTCAAAAAAAAAAAAAACTGAAGGCACTTCCAAGCTCTGCTCTCTCAACTTGATGGTGTAAAATTGAAGGGGATTGAGATGCAAGCTTGGGGAGCAAACAAAAAAATATATAGCCAAGCTTCCATCAAGCTTCTATTGGCTATGTGTCAGGTGTTCCACAGATCATGGTAGAGAACTCCAGATGGAGTAATGGAACGCTTCAGAAGCTCCCAACAAGAAATTAATTAACTGCAGTTGATTTCTGTATTACTGCAGTTGGTTTCCATAAATTAAGGAAATGAATGCAGTTCACTTCCGTAATTGTACGCAGCAGTTGGGAAAAACTTAATGGAGCTTAACATTCTCCCACTTGGTCCATACTTCCAAACTTAATGTCTCATCTTAAAACCCATTGATAATCTGTATTAAGTAATAGATACATGAATCATGGCGATAAGTCCTCTGGTGACGAGTATTATCTTCCATGTATTACTATGTATTTA
>APFE030026582.1:32500-39971 GCA_000404065.3 Pinus taeda
TTGTTTGCCGCGTTATTTCTCTACTTCAGCCTTAAAGATCTTAAAGGCATCTAATGCTTCGCTCTTTTTATGAAGCATGTAGAGATACATATATCGTGAGTAATCATCTATAAAAGAGATGAAGTATCTCTGACCATGTGAGTCCATGTCTAGACTACATATATCAGTATGTATGATCTCTAATATGTCTAAACTCCTATTGGCACCTTTCTTTGACTTGTTGGTCTGCTTTCCCTTTACGCAGTCCACACAAGTATCAAAATCAGTAAAATCCAGAGTATTAAGTACCTCTTCATTTACCAATCTTTTAATTCTTTCTATGGAGATATGACCTAGTCTCCGGTGCCATAATTTAGAGTAATCTTCATTAATAATACATATTTTAGTGCCAGTGTGAACATGCATTGAATCATAAGTGATATTGTTTTGTAAATTAATGCAGTAAAGACCATTAGACAAAATACCATTCCCAACATAATTAGATTTATAAAATAGACTGAAGGATTTTTATGAAAAGTTAAAGGAATATCCAAAAGATACAAGCCTTGAAACTGAAATCAAGTTTCTAGAAAAACTTGGAACACAAAAGGTCTTTTCTAATTCTAAAACAAAACCACTACTTAAAGTTAAATAACATGTTCCTATAGCTTCCACATGCGAGCCCATCTTGTTTCCTGATAAGATGCTTTGCTCACTTCCCATTGGCTTCCTTAGGTTTTGCAAACCCTGCAAGGAATTCGAAATGTGAATTGTTGATCCAAAATCAATCCACCACGTGTTAATATTAACATTAACCATATTAGATTCATAACAAACAAACGAGATTGGATTACCTTTGTCTGCAAGCCATTTCTGAAATTTGGTGCATTCCTTCTTCATGTGGTCCTTTTTTTTACAAAAGAAACACTTGGAATCCTTCTTGATATTGGCGTGGGGAGGTACTTTACCTTTCCATTTCCGATTGGCTTGAGATTTACCCTTTCCACGCGTTGCCAACATTGCACTTTCTCCCAGTTCCATCACCAATCTCTCTTCCTCTTGAACACACATGGTCATGAGTTCATTAATTGACCATTTATCCTTATGTGCGTTGTATGAGATTTTGAAAGGTCCATATTGGTGCGGAAGGGCGTTCATGGTGTAGTGCACCAAGAAAGACTCCAATATTTCAACCTCGAGTTTCTTCAATTGAGCCATAGTGTCCCTCATCTGCATGATGTGCTCGCGCACACCTTTCACACTGGTGAGCCTTAGGGATGAGAACTTCATGATTAGGGTGCTTGCTAATGCCTTGTCTGAAGTGACGAATTGATCATCAATGACCTTTAGCAAGTCGCAGACCTTTTCATGCTGATCAACGAAACCACGAATATCAGCTGAAATTTTAGTCTTAATGAACATCATGCTTAGGCGATTAGATCTCTCCCATCGTTCATAAAGCGTGATGTCCGCTGCAGTGCTGGTATTAGTGAGTGCTGATGGTTCATCTTTCCTAATAGCATAGTCTATGTCCATCCACCCCAAATGAAGGAGAACCCTCTCCTTCCAAACCTTATAGTTATCTCCCTTAAGTTCAAGGATATCACAACGAATTTCAGAGAAATTTGTAGGTTGTACAACTGCATCAAAATTAAAGATCACATGCTTATGTTAAAATTGAGGCCTAAATAAAATTTCATGTTTTACCAATGTAAATCATGCTGAAAATTGAATCTAATGACATAAAAGTTGCCTGTGGGCTAAATTTTCAATTCAAGCAGATTCAATTATTCAATTATTCATAGTTTTGAACTTTATGATAAAACTATTAATTCATAACTCCTATGGGTAAGTTATGAATATTTTATCCTAATTAATTACATAAATATAATTAAAATTCCCGTGGGATAAAATTTATTATTTTTAGTATAATTAATTACAATTAATGTCTAAATAATCTTTATGTGATCCTAATCTATCATAATATACAATATTATTTAATTAGAGATGTTGTGGCTATTCTCTAATCAATTAAAATTATATGGATCACTAGACATTATTTCTTATAAATTGCATAAACAAAAATATACACAGTACATCACATTTCATGCTACGTGAAATGGTGTATACACAGTTTAATATGAATCAATTTAAAAAATATGGAAAGCGGAAACAATTACCGCACTGACGAAATATTTAAAAATTTACTTATAAAATTATAAACATTTCTTTAACTAGAGTCAAAAACAATGTTTGGTGAAAAGAATAAGTCAAAATGACATTTTAAATAAAATCCATATGACTCCGCACTAATATAAACAAAACTACAAGACAACTATAAGTGACATAGTATGAGTAAAAATTTCCATAAATATCAGCATTACTGTAAATGACAGCAATAATTCCTCACAAGATAAAATAAAATTAAAGCACCGTTGTAAATTTGCACACACCAAGGAAAAGATAAAATAACGCTTTGATACCAAATGTAAGCAAAACAATGATTCTTAATGCGGAAAAAGACACTTAAAAGAATCAAAATAAACTTTAATAACCAAGAAGAAATACCTCCAACCATTAGTGCTTGCTCACACTCCCAATTTGCCGCTGTATGGGATATTGGAAACGTTGAAATAACATTGCTCGGTCCTCTGCCTAGCACTTGAGGAAATTGACAAAGGGTCAACTAAAATTTCCACATGCGCCTTCCATATTTTAGAGATCCAATCGTAAGAGGGTCACACTATTTTTACAGGTGGAAGGGTTTTAGTTTCTGAATGGAGGAACTTGTTTAACTCATGAAATGACATGCGGCCTTTTGAATAACATTGACTCACATTTCCTCTTAGAAGATTTGAAATACTATAATAACAAATTGCAGGAAAAGGAAGAGGGATAATAGCAACAGCGTCCCTTCTCGTGCATGAAGAATCAGCCCACCAAACATAAACTAATGCTTCCCAATAAAAACAAACGCCTGAAAGCAGCAGCGCTAAAAAGCCTATGGTCGGATAAAATTAGAGCGAAAACTACTAAGCCCATAGATTTACAAAAATTCACCCAAAACTCTCATCCGCATGGAACGACAAAAACCATATACGGGCTCACTCCTTAGATTTGAGAAGGTAACTGTACGAAGCTAACTTGAGAACGGAATTCAAAAAAAACAAAATCCTGAAGGTACTTCTAGGCTCTGCTCTCTCGACTTGATGGTGTAAAACTGAAGGGGATTGAGATGCAAGCTTGGGGAGCAAACAGAAAAATATATAGCCAAGCTTCCATCAAGCTTTTGTTGGCTATGTGTCAGGTGTTTCACAAATCATGGTATAGAAGTCCAAATGGAGTAATGGACCACTTTAGAAGCTCCCAACAAGAAATTAATTAACTACAGTTTGATTTCCATAATTTAAGGAAATTACTGCAGTTGGTTTCCAGAAATTAAGGAAATGACTGCAATTCACTTCCGTAATTGTATGCAGCAGTTGGGAAAAACTTAATGGAGCTTAACAAGGTATCCAAATTTGAAATCCTCTAGGAGAGAAAGGCAATTGGGATGTCTCATCCCTCCATGTTTATAGTCTCATCCTTCAGGTGTGAGTGATTTGGCTGTCGTTTCAGTTTAAGTCTCTCAATGAAGCTTTGAAATTAGTCTCATCAACATACAATTATCCTCAACATAATTGATTTAGTCGTCACTACACCGACAGACAATAAAAAATGGAGCACAATTGTCAGTAATGCCCTCGCCCTCCCTTGCATTGGTATGTAGAAATACTTGACCTTTAGCAGATGGTTATCTCCCTATCAGAGCAAATGTAAAGGCAGCGGGACAAAAATCACCAATTGGAGGACAAAATGGACAGGATGCATTAGCAAATGGCAGATCTCCAAGCACAATGAGCCAATGAAGATAACAAAAGCACTGCCAACAGTGTGCCAGAAAGCCCCACTGGAAAAGTTCCTATCGACCCCCATAGTAAGATATGTCAATTATGTGCAAATGTATTTTGCTCAATAGCCAATCTTGTAGAATTTATAGTTGTAGTGGGCCTAGTTTTGTTCTCTAGATCGCATGCAAATAAAATCTAAAAGAAAATTTTGAGAGAATTTCCCCATACTTTTTGAAGAAACATATATGGATATCATGTAAATTTCTCGTGTACCTCACTGTGATTGGACACATAATTAATAGAAAATTTCTTCTCATTATTGTTAAAAAAACATAGCTAATGTTCAATTATTTCTTTAATGTTCATATTAATGTTCACTTGGTTAATATTTTCTTTTATAATCAACTAGGCACTCTTTTATGATCTATTATGTTTTTCTCTCAAGTCCCCAATGATGAGTGGTGAAAGCCGCTCAAAATGTAAGACATTGTTAAACCTGCACACAACATATATCCAAAATATTACATCAATAGCAATATCACTTATTTTGTTTAAAAAACATTATACTAAATGTTTTTAACTTTTTTTAAATAAAATTGCATTCTTAAAATTTAATATAAAAAAATTTAAAGGTAAACTAAAATTATTGATTTTTATTTATATTTAATAGATTCTATTTCAAAATAAATAAAAAATATAATTTTAATTATTATTAAAGTTTTATATTAGCTTATAATAATATTTTATATAATAAATTTTTTTGTGTATAAGTCATTTATATATATATATATATATATATATAAATATATATAATAATATATATATATATATATAATATATATATATATTAATGTGAACATTAAAATTATATCTTGTAGATGCACAGTATGCGTATGTAATTCTTAGTTGTTAATGTTTGATACAAAATCAATAAACAAGGAAACACAAGCTTACTAAAAACTCCATGAAAATATTGCCACAAGAAGCCCAATAATGGGCAGCACTTACATTCAAAAAGATTGTCAACAAATCTAGCCAATAGGGAGTTGATAATCATTTAGACGGATGCCTCCAAGGATTCATGACAACAAAAGAAAAAAGAAGTGGCAATACCCAAGTAAAAACAGTGAAACTCATCACTTGCATAAGAAGAATAATGCTTATAGAAACAAACAAGAAAAAAGCTATAGAGAACGAAGAGTGCCCACGACAGACACAAAGAGACCTGCCTGAGTCAGAAAAGAACCTTTGATCAGAGATGAAGCACCAAGATGTGGAATGACGCCTGACGGAAGAAATAAAGAGGTCTCATGGCCTAAGGGAACCCTGACGGTGGAAGAGTAAGCCACGAGGCCCAAAAAATGAAATCAGTACCAAATCTAGCAGATGAAATGAATTTGTGTCGGTTGATGAAAGAGTGGTAACATGGTCGGTGGTGAGGACCCCTTGTCTGCTCATAAACCTAACCACTCGCAAAAAATACCTGCACAAAAAATGAAACCACCCACTAGAGAAAGATGCCGCAACGGCTCCATAATAACATCATAGGCATGGATTAGGGGAGAAATGAAGTTAGGGTTCCAATTGCCTCCCACTTCATGTCAAAAAAATAGAAAAACAAGACAAATGGCTATAAAAAAAAACAAAGAAAAACAAAAAAAAAACAAAGAAAAACAAAAAAAACCTTTAGACTAAAAAAACATCACTAAGATTTCATAATTCATCTGTCATCACTATTTATTTATTAATATTATTTTTATATAAATATATTTAATTCATTATATGTAAAAAATAAATAAAAAAATAAAATAGATATAATTAAACTAAAAATATATAAAAATATTTCATTTTATTTTATTAAAACCATATTAATTTTTCAATTATATTAACTCCAGTTATTACATAAAAATTTAATCATTACTTAATTTAAAAAAATTGACAATATTCGTTAATGCATTGGGTTAATTATCTAGTTTTTATAAAAAAAAATTAAAATAGATTAAATTATCATATTTTTTTTATGTTTAACATCTAGGTTAAATAAGAAAAATAAAATAGAGTTAAATTATAATATTTTTTAATATTTATAATAGTAATATTCTTATAAATATTAACGATGTTACAAAAATATTTTTAATAATAATAATGATCATGATATTTAAAGATTGTTAAAAGCTTTAAATTGGATATACTTTATTTTATTTGAATATTACGCGTGAAATTTATTTAATTTTATTAAATTAATAAATAATAATAATTAATTAAATGTTTCTCCATATATTATCTATATTAATTTAATATAAAAATTAAAAAGATAATATTAATGATTTTTAAAATAAAAATGTTTTTTTTTTTTTTTTAATCTAAAAAGAATTAGTGATAAAGTTGAATCATGCATATGCCTATGCCCCTCAAACATACCATTAAACCATTAACTTGTTAGAGTTACAATAAGCATGAAAGAGTCAATTTCACAAATTCAAGTAGAGGTTTACATATACAAAACATTTTGAAGTTGAAAAATAGTTAAATGATTAGTATTATAATTCATAATACAATATAAAATGATATGTTTTTTATAACATAAACGAGGAAGGTTTATATTAAAATTTGTGTTTAGACACAACAACTACACAAGAAATTTGGTACATTGTTTTTTTTGCAGAGGTTCTTCCAAATAGGGACTAACAAGTGTTTCAAAAATACAAATTGAAGACCAAATGCTACAAAAGGCCAATATGCATAAACATTACAAAATTAGTCGAGTAAAAAGACATTTACAATATGAGATCATCATAAATAAGGAGAGAAAACTCTTTTGAAGGCTTGTTGAGATCAAGCTACAATTTGTTTGTGGCTCAGCCAGAAAAGTGTTTATGGGGTATTGGTTTAAATTTACCTCAATCTACAACTTCAATCATTCAGCTACCTACACAGTGCATCAATTTCATCATCTTGACAAGTTATTTTATCTTTAAGGGACTGAATCTCATCCATAAGAGAGATGGAGGTTGTCATCTGCTGATGAATTTCTAATCAATTTCCATATTTTCCAGCTGCAATGCTTCAATTTGTTGTAAGCACAGTTTATATTCATTGTTGCCCCCTACTACTACTAAATTGCATTTCTTGGTCAAGTTGCTCAGTTTCACCATCGCAAGTTTAGAGAGGCCCTGGAGATTGAAAAAAGGCCGAAAAATCTTAATAGGGATGATGGCTGGAAGATCAGCAGCTGCTGGGTCCCAGCCCTGTCTTCCTAGCCTCCGCGGTCCCTTCATGGTAAGGTCTCAATGTTTCTTGTTTCCTTCCCTTAGGGGTTGTTTCCCTTGGTTTGTTGAAATATTTTCCTGTTTCTCTTGTTTTGATTTGTTCCCCCTTTTAATTATCACCCTAATGGTATAATTTAATCCCCTCTATTTCCCTTTATTTTCGAAGATTATTTTGTTTAGTTGTAATCCTACCATTAAAATTGTTTTATTTATAACCTAGCATATTATATATATTTAAGCGAGTAATTAAAGATAATTTGAACTTTCCTTAGAATGTAAGGTATTTATTTATTTTCTTATTAGCCTAAGATTTTTAAAAGCCGATTGTTTTTT
>APFE030026584.1:17152-39675 GCA_000404065.3 Pinus taeda
GATGGGAGAATTAAACATAATATATGTAATATCAGGTCTAGCCATTGCATATCGCAATCGACGCTATCAGTGGAACCAATCATCCATAACATTGTGGACCCGTCGAAACTTTAAAACATAATATATATGTGGTTTAGGTCTGGCCTTTTCAATTCTTAATTCCATTATAATCCTTTATAATAGAAATACATATAAAATGTGTAACCATACCTTTTCCCACCTTTTCCAAAGCCTTTCCACAGTTTTCAAGACACGCCTTTATCGCAATTGACGATCGGTGGTTCCGGTGGTAATAATATAACTGCCCACTACATCTTTGCATTGTGATTTAATCACATTGCTATCATATACATATATTTTGGTTATGGCTCCATAAACCATTTATAATATGATTTAACTTGATCACATGGGCCAATTCTTTTACACTCGTTTCTTTTGTTTTTTGATTCTGATATGAAATTTATTACACCTCCCTCTTGCCTTCTTCTTTTAAAGATATTTTCAATTGAATTTTGAATGAAACATGAATACTAAAGGAAACAAAAAATACATGTTACAACATATCCCATCGTGAATAGTGAATTCAACGGTCACTTTCTGGCCAACTCGTGCAGCAGCGCAGCACCCCATGCTCGGTCGCGTACATTGTGACTCTCTGCTTCTGCACGCATCTATAATACTACATAGCTCCTAGGAGGGATAGTTTATAGTCTTGCACTCCCTTCCAACTGCCTATAGTGCTAAGACTGTCCTTCCCTCGGATAGTCAGGTGGTCGCACCACCCATGTAGAGGTCCATCCTATCCTCCATCATGGTTCTTGGAGAATCCCCTCCTATTGTTGTGGTCGGAAGCACGCTCTTCACTACTTGCAATGCGCTACCCTGGTTACGACACTTGGCGATATGCAGTCCAAGCCAAAGCATCAAGCTAACCAATTCATGGCGATAGTTCTAAAACTTGTCAGTATGATCGTATGCACCTTGCCTTACGATCCTAGGTTTTTTGATGAGAAACTCTTCCTTTATCTTGTCCTCCAGATTTTTTGACCTCCATGTTCATCAAAGCACTTTTCTTCCTTAATTGCACCCTTTCTTTTTCAAGTTCATGGAGTCTAAAGTTTCCCCTTCAGATTTCTTCCTCAAGTCCCATGTGTTATGTTTCTTGCAGCTGTGTGATTCCTTCTTTCCAGGCTTCGCGAACCATCGTATTGACGGGTGCGGCTATGCATGGACTAGGCTTTGCATGATCCATAGGGATTATAGCCTTTGCTTCATACTTCAACTTCGGAAGTGCTTGCACAGTCAAGGTTTTACACATAGTCCTATAAGCCCATAGAACCACTGGTACACGTAGGTCCCAATTAATGCATTTCACATGGTGAACCGTGTTCCGTGCTTCGTACACTTTCTCAAAGGCTTCCATGTAGATAATATTTGGTGCGCTTGGTCTTATCATACTTCATCGTTCGTGGCCTCATCTTGCTTGCTCCTGCTTGTTGGTCCTATTTCCTATCACAAGGATAGTGTGCGTTCGTGCAGCTTGCGTACCATATGCCTGTACCCATATGGAGAGGTGGGTGCGTAGGATGTTTTGGCCATCATACCCAAATTTCATCTACCTCTGAGGATTTCCAAACTACATGAGCATCATCCTTCTGCATTCGCACCAGTCCTCAAAACTTCTTTGATGTGTACCCCACCATTTTGTGGCCATAGAACACAATGCCCAATTCAGAGTGCCAAAATGCTGCAGTTCCAATACTTCTTTTTCAAATTTGTTCAGTAAAATCATCCACCTCGTTCAACCCATCATACATATGTAGATCACTTACTTCCATTGCTACACAACATAGCGACCTTATCCTCATGTTATAATTGAGCATGGTTACCTTGTGTAACCGGTTCTGCCATCTTTCTATCTCCTCATCCGAATCTGAGGTATAGGAGCTTTAGTACTCCCATGAAAACCTGCCATCTGCTATTGGATTCACCTAATCTTGCTCTTGTGCAGTGATCTTGTAGATACAGTCTAGATCATCGTCACTGTCATAGTCATGCACTGACTTTGTGTAGTGCGATTCTTCCGCAGGGTCTAAATGTACCACTATGTGCAGTGACTTTTTCTCAAAAATCATCTTGCGCTTCTTTAGATTTATCACTCCATTCATATTAGTGGCCCAATCTATTCCCTTTAGCACGAGATAGGGATTGTTTTCATAAACAATCTCTATCACTTTGAAATCTATAAGCGCACTCGCACCTTTGATATCTACCATTATTCCCTACAATCTTCCCATCTGTAGGATCTTTTGCTGGTTCACCATTCGCAATTAAATAGGAGACCATTGCAACGTGGGCATGCCCATGCGCTCCCACGTCTTCTTTGGTAAGACATTTGAATCTGATCTTAGATCCAAAAACACTTGATCCATTTCATATTCCTTGATTTTCATAGTCAATCTCATCTCCCTTCGTATTTTCTATGGGGTAAAATGCACAGCATGAAAACTACCCTTGAAAGTCTTCCCAGGACTTCCTACAGTCTGTAAGGTTATCTGCAAAAAAGTACCTGTTACACACATGTTCATCTATCTGACATATATTGACAGGATATGGAGAAAGAATCACCTTTGGTTCTTTCTAGATTTGCTTGGGGATCTCCATGCGGTAAGAAGAACTCCTCTTGACCGGCTCCAAGATGATTCCTGCACAAAAGAATGAGACAAACCAATCACAGCATATACTTCGGACAATTAATGAAAAAATCCATAACAAACATGTGTAGATGTGTAACTTATCTACTCAACACAACAAGCATCAAAATGAACAAATAAATGCACAATATCGTAGTGGAACACAACCAAAGTCCTATATTTAGAAGAGTGATTACAACAACCTTGTTGTATCAACCTTCCTTATCCCTTCTTCCTCTCTCTCTCTCTCTCTCCTTCTTGCAGCTAGCTCCTTCAAGAATATGACAATATCACAGCAACACCATGTACTATGCTTCTAATGCTCTGACCCCTTTGCAATGGCCCTCTCGTTGCTTATATAGTAATCGAATTAGGGATGCCAAGCTCCACCTATAGTTCATTTGGGTTAAAACCATGAACTTGCCTTGTTTACAAGCTTTTTCCCATTTGCCTTCATTCTCGGAATAGAATTTCTCCAAATATATTGATTTTTGGAGTTTCCCTACTTTTCTTGCACAAATTTAGGGAAATAATATCTAGATATTTAATGGAATATTTGTTGGCATAACCACTTGAGCATCACTAAAGTTTACTAACGCTCCCCCTAGTATAACAACAAGAGTTAGCAGGTTGACTAATGCTCCTTTATGCTTGTAAACAAGCTTTATAAAGTAGGTTTTCAGTGTATAGAGAGCGTGAGTGTGGATTTTGGGCCTGCAACTATGGTCATTCTTTCAATCATCTTGTCTTTCTCCTATGAGTTGATTAGGAGGTCAATTTGCCCTATAACAGATGCCCCCTAAAGTATGAGATCAGAGGCAGAGATGATGGCTGAAATACTTTATGAAAATACTGTAGTTTCCCATCAAAATATTTGTAGAGAGAGAGAGAGAAGTTTCGGGTGATAAGGAAAACCTGATACATCAAAAGTACATATATATGAACTGCTAAAATCATGTCCTAAGTTGGGCATTCCCATGCTCAGTAGCTATGTCAGAGTAACTTTCTCCTCAGAGATATAACAAAGCTAGCCACCAATATGGCAAAGGGCAGATCCAGTGTCATAATAGATTATCCTGAAATGGCTATCTTCAAAGAACAATATCGCAGCTTGGGAGAGGAAACAAGGCTGAATGATGCAAGCCTCTACCTAAGGTATTGATTCCTGCTTCACTGAACAACATAGATCGGTACATGTGATAAAATGAGTTGACATTGAACATGCACGAAATCATCTGATTACCAGCCAATAATGGAGATTGTTAACAGATGTGAGGAAGGCCACCGATAATGCTGATGGTCTCCAAGATGCACAGTGCAAACTAGCGAGTGTGAAGGATTTTTTGTCTTCGAACACTCGTAGAATCACTTAACCAAGAGCTAATGATGAAAACCCGTGATCAAGCACAAGGTAACCTGCCACTAATGTTTGCAAGCACCAAGGCACTGAATGTGTTTCTGGGTTATCTTCCTAGATAGAGTGTTGAAGTCGATAGGAAGGAACCTGTCGAAAGGTAGCTAATGACGTGTCCTACATCAGTTGACACGAAACTAGACAAGGATGATTTTGTTTTCTGAAGAATATTTTGAGCTCTTGGGTCTAAACATCAGAGGGCATGATGAAAGGATATGTAGGGTCAGTTGATCGAGGAAACAATTAGGGACCCTTGAACAATATAAGGCACGACAACGTTTAACTAGACAACACTAGACTCATGAACACTACGAAGTGTTTCAAATACGGAGATGCAATGGCATTAGGGTATATAGGCTAAAAACTCATAGGTTGGTAGGGTTCATATTGAGAGGCTATCAAAATGACGGTTTATCTGAGGGAGTGCCATGTTCAAGGGAACTTTTGCTGCCAAACCATGCTTCAGGATATGGTTATATTTCAACTTTCCTCGTTTGATTTTTAATGAGTCTAGACTGGTAAACTCATTGATCTTTTCATGTTTAGAGAGTCTGAAAAGGATCACAAAACGAACGACTCTTTTCCCTATCTGATTAGTTTAATGAGTCCAGACAAGCAAACTCATCGATTTTTTCATCTTTTAAGAGTCTGAAAAGTATCGTAAAAAGAACGACTCTATATCTTATCTATATATTTAAGGAGTCCAGACTAGACAACTTGGTGATCTTTTCATTTTTAGAGAGTCTGAAAAGATCGTAAAGAGAGACTCCATGGTGGTCCCTTTGTCATAGTTGTTAAACGGGTGCCACAAAAGGTTAATAGTATACCTGTTTTGGTTAATTTTCCGTATTTAATCTACTGGACCCGGATAAAGAGAAACCTTTTTCCAATAGATGTCGACCTCATTTTGTTACGAGTACGAGGTGGCGGACTAAACTTGTGTTTTGTCATGACACTTTAATGAGATCAGTAACAAAAACTCGAGATTTTTCACTTTTTAACGAGCTTGAAAAAAGTACCTGAAAGAATGCTCAGGTCATCTTTATCATGTTTAACAAGCAGCAAGACATAGCTTGGGATTTTTTTTCAGTTTAAAGAGCAAGAAAAATGTGCCTAAAAAGGATGCTCTGTTGGTCTTTTTCAGTTTATGAGCTGGAACAAGATCAAAAAAGGGGTGCTCAGAGCATTGTTTGCATATATTTAACAAGTGGAAATGATGAAAAACTCGGGGATGTTTGTATTGTTTAAAGAGCGATAAAATATCCCAAAAAAGTGCTTTACATATTGTGGTATGGATGTTTAACGAGTCCTACTACAAAAACTCGGAGATGTTTATATTTTTTAAAGAGCGATATAATGTCTCCAAAAGTGCTCTATTTATCGTTGCATAGTTTTAACGAGCGCAAGGAAAAAAGCTCAGGGATTTTTATATTTTTTAAAGAGCAATAAAATATCCCTAATAGTGCTCTATTCATCTTTGTAGTAGTTTAACGAGCCCAAAGAAGAAGACTCTAGGTTTTTCGGATTAATGAACAATAAAAATACCATAAAAAGAATGCTTGATCTTTCTCGATCTCATGCTTGACATTAGAAGGGTCTATGCCATGCATTTCCTCATAAGACCAAGGAAAAACATTGCAGAAGTCCCTAAACAGTTAAGTGAAGCTCACAATTTCCTCATCCACTCTGTATGTTTTCGACGATGCCTGTCATGACAGAAATATCAGGGAGTAATGTTTGTGAAATAATGCCCCTGTTTCCTTCCGAATCCAAGATTTGGATAGTCGTATACGGTGAGGAAACATTTTCATGTGTGTTAAGTGACAGGATTTGAAGATGCATCATGTCCGAATCAGATATTGAAACATGATGGTGCGAATCCTCCCAAGGTCACTCTTCTAACCTCATGATCTCTTTAATAGCTGCGTCCACATGTAGGACTTTATTGAGTGGATCGAAAGGAGGAGTGGTTATGGGAAGGGCCGTGGTACCGTTGGCCGAAACCAAAGTGACTGGATATTTAGATGCAAATTGAACGACTTGGTAGGCCGATTCAGCTGGTGACAATGGCATTTTCTCTCCGTATGTGTCAAGGTCTGAAGGAGCTGGTAGGATACATGGACTGGTCTATTCATGAGGACTATATGAAAGCATGTTGACCATCTATGGAACGTTGGGCAACTGAAGAAGGAAACAACCCATGAGGGAAGAAGCCTTGAATAGACCAGTACTGATACTGACGTAAGAGTCAGTTCCACCACCTACTAGGGGTACGGAGCCACTTGGTAATGGTGAATAATCGAGGGTGTAGAAAGACATCTGATCTACTGTAATAACCTTTCCATCCAATGGAAATTGGATGATGTGAAAGACAATAGATACGACGGCCGTCATGGTATATGTCGAACTATAACCCAACAAGAGATTATAGTCGAGTTTTCTATCTAACCCAAAGTTATGGGAAAACTGGCTAAGTATCCTTTTGGGACAAAGGTGTGGCCGTCGAAAGCTTTAAGGGAGTTTGACGACAAGGATAGGGTTGGGGAACCTGGGGTGAGCCAACATGAAGCCGACATGACACAGGTTGAAGCACCTTCGTCGATGACAGTTCGGTGTATACCTTTACCTTTCAAAGTTATATGCACTTGAAATGCAAGCTCGTGGGAAAGGGGAGGTTTACACTTGTCCATGTTGAAAATAGCAAGCATGGAATCTGTAGGGTCAATACATTCAATAGCCAAAAGCAAAGCTTTTTGTTGGTTGGGGCATGTTTGTAATACTTCAAGCGCTGACATAGCAGATGGCGCTTGCACCAAATCCTCTACCATATTATAGTGTTGGGTGGCACATGCATATTTATTGTGTGTTGTGCGTCGAAGTGCCCCTTGGGAGGTCGAATCACAAAGTCCTCAACTGGCCTTTCGATTCGCAAATCGTTGGGCAGTGATGGGCTTTGACCTACGGATGGTTCTACTGCCGGAGCGACAGGAGCTCCATAAGATTTGGCTCTTGTGGTGAGATCTATTGTTCCAAATGTGTAAACGGTAGAACTCCGTTCACCAGCTGAAGGGTGTTGCGAACCGTCGCTGCCCCCTGATGTGGATTGCGGTTGGTTGGCAACGAGATTTTTTTTACTGTTGATTAGGCAAAGGATTTCTAAGGACAGTAAGTGCCTTACCATAATCTTTCTTGGTAAGGTAATCCATGCATTCTTGAAGATGCAGAAAACACCAAGTTACGTGATCTTCAAGACAGAGTTTGCACAGATAGTTGGTGCCTTTATCTTTTTTTGCATCAGTAGGCACAGCGGCTGTATGTTTTAGGTTGGGTTGCTTAGATGACTTCTCCTCAGAAGGAGTGGTATTTTTATTGCTACTGGATTTATGTGTAGACTGTACAGAGTTAATGGTCGTAGCAGGAAGAGAAATCACTTTGGTAGAGGGGTCCATAGAGGGGTCCACTGCCAGTTTGGCCATGGAACTACTGAGTTGTTTTACCGAGACCTCGGAAGTTGCACCGACGATCCTGTTGGTGTGCGTTTTACAGTGCTGAGTGGTGGGAGGATTGGGGTTACTGGGAGCATAGGGGATAATGTCATAGAGAGTGCCAGACTGTGAATAGATCAAATATAAATGTTGGGCATGACGTATGGATTGGTCCTTTGTGACCATACCACCTAGAGCGACATCTCTAGTGATTTGAGGGAGTAGCGACTTACAAAACCAGTCTGTTAAGAGAAAATCAAGGATGGGAGCTTTGGCTAACCTCTGCCTACGTCTCCATTCATGGATATGATTGGAGATGTGGGTGGCGGTATCCTAACAAAACGAAGTAAGGAGCTCTGTCCCTATCTCATAATGGATAGGTAACTGAAAGTGCTTTAGGAACTCCATCGCTAAAGTGTCAAAGGTATTCACTGACGCACGTGGTAACTCAATATACCACTTTACAACATTGCCAGTGAGGGTGCGATGAAAAATATGCAACCAGACACTGTTATCCACCATGGAGTTAGAAACACACCATAGATGGTAGGTGGTGACGTGAGTGCCTGGATCCTCCCCTTGTTTTCCATCAAACTTAGGAATATCTGCCGGTATTTTATGTGGGATCAACGACCATTGTAGGTTATGGTAGATGGGGTTGTTAGTCAACTTGTATAAGTTGGGGATATCCAATGTTGCCAAAAAAGGCAAATTTTTGCATGCCCCTGACTCAGACCATTGTGATGACGGATGACTTGATGAGCTCTGCGCTCCTCCCATTGTTTGGTTCCCCATGGTGTACATGGGCTACATGGTGTAGTAGTTGCTTTGTGGTATGGTGTTTTAAAGTGGATTACCATGAGGATTTTGATACTGGGGTATGAAGTTGCCCCCAGTATAAGTAGTGCCCCCTTGACTCATCTGAGTTTGTGGTTAGGGTGCCCCCATGGATTGGGTGGGGATCCCTTGTGGATTCCCAACAAAAACTGAACTAACCATATAGCTTTGATTGATAGAGGAAAAATTCATGTCAATCAGTGATTGTCCATGCATGCCTGAGAATGGCGAGGGAACTACGACATTCCATACCACC
Organism: Pinus taeda; assembly: GCA_000404065.3. Classification (NCBI taxonomy): domain Eukaryota; kingdom Viridiplantae; phylum Streptophyta; class Pinopsida; order Pinales; family Pinaceae; genus Pinus; species Pinus taeda. Next base: position 25,838 of record APFE030026584.1, read on the forward strand.
ATGTGCATATTGGGAACTGCCCCAGATATCTGAATCTGGGGGTTAGAACCATACATTGGCGGCCGACCTTGGTGTTGGTAAACTGGAATGTGCCCATAGTGCCACATTGAGTGTTATATGGAGCACTATATGTGGCACTAGTCGAAGGTATTCTTTGGCGCACCATAGGAGTTGAACCTGACATCTGCTGGGTTCCGTTGATAGAGGGTGTTATGTGAGTTGCAGTACCTGGGACAAATAGGATTGTGGGGTTCCACATTACCGGTGTTGTGATGACCGTCGATTGGGGAAGTGGTAGAGGACTCACAGTGTCTCTATAATTCAACAACCCTTGAGGTGTTGACTAAATAGATGGGAGAGTTCCTCCCAGTGAATAGTGAAGTACTAGTACGACGGGAGCAATAACAGAATCCAACTGATTTGTAAGAGAAGTGTTAAAATGAGGAAGAAATCCTTCTGTGAAGAAATCCTATGGCAAATCAGAATGGTCGGTCATCCAGAACGATCCCATGTGCGATTTAGGAGACTGATTCATCGAAGATGAGGAATCCGAGTAAGTGGATCTCGGCAGATCCTCCATAGTGAGTGGAGGAAGTCGTAAAAATCGTTTAGATTGATGGTGAGGGCCGGATGTAGCCATAATGACTTGTAAATTTTATCAGATAAATTTTAAGGTGATATTCTTTAAGTCTCAAAAACGATAGCACTCAGGTACCTAAAAAGAAAAAATACACTAAAAATGACAATTAGCAAACAAAGTGAAATTACCTTATTTGATAAACACCGATTACTGGAGATGAAACCCAATTTCTCAATGAATAATAGAGAAGGATGGCCAAATGTATGGTTACAGTTACTTTTGAGATTCGCTTGAACCTCAGATTGCGGAGCCAAGTACTCTTGTGAAGACGAGCACCCTCCCAAAAAAATGAAGACAAAGTAGGTCCGTCCATTTGAGGTACCAGGAAAGCTCATCCAAATCACCTTAGGTAAGTACCTAGAAGTAATGGCCACTAGAGATACCTCAAATCACAAACATTACCAGGGGGGACATAGTCGTAGACAACATGCTGTGTGGGCAGGATACCTGAGTCCCCGACTCAGTTTCGAAATCCTTGAAGAAACCCCTGTTACAAAAAATGCCCAAAGGAGTTGTAAAATAAGGTGGGCTACCTTCGACTACAATCTGATGTTGTCTCGTATTTCGCTCCATTGTGAGTGAAGTGGTCCTGGTAATATGAGTGCAGAAGGATTTTTCACTCTTTAACGACACTAGTTTGATTTTCAACCTTGGGTAGTTGACTCACTCTCTTATCCCAAGGTCCTAATCTATCTAATGTTGGTTTGCTCTAAAAAAGAGTATCTAATTGATTTTAGTGTACTTTCTTATTTGTCTTCGGAGGGGGTGTTGACGTATGAATATGATGAGACTCTCGACTTGATAAACCGTGTAGAACAATGCTTTGAAAAAAGAAATTCAATTTCTTATGCAAACAAGTATTATTCTACACATGTATTATTTCACATATTCATGTATTCATCAGTGCATCTAAAGTCATTCAACACATTGCATAATCGAAAGTTCCTTTTCTCAATATTCCTTAACAACTATTGAACCAAAACAAAGCAGCCTACAACTATTTCGACAGAAGGAGATATATAGTTTATCAACTTTTCTTTCAACAAAAATTTCTTTTATGAGAGAAAAACTAAAGCATTTTGTTGAGGAGGTAAATCCCCTCTAGGGACAGAGGCGATCCCTACTAGCCCAGACCGGGTCTAGCAACAATCATCAAACGCTACAACGCAAGTTCCTAATTGCAAATTAACAGACCAGTAATGAAGGCCTACCTGGATTCCAATGCTATTGTTTGTAGAAGAGGTGGCGATCTCGTTCCTTTGCTTCGACAGATCACAATCCCCACGATCTCCGTGAATGGACACCTACACATACAAGAAACGACACAAACACAAGCATAAAATCTAGCATATGCAACTATATATTAGTAAAAAAGGATATAACTCATCATCATCACAAATAACAATAAGAGTGGAACCATAACTAATAGTCGTTCATTAATAATTCATCAAAGAAGAATACAACCAAAGTTCTGACGCTAGATTCTCCTTTGGCTGGGTAGTCAGTAGCACATGTCTTGCAAAGCTTGTTGGGAATAGGGAAAAGCCTCTCTCTCTTTGGTTATTGGACAATAATCTCCTTGCTTGGATTTGGCCTTATGGGAATTAAGAAGGCTCTTGCAGCATGAAGCTCTTGGAAACTTGACAATTCTCAATCTCTGGAACTCTGGAACTAGCTTGCCAAGGAAAATGGGCAAGCTTTTATAGATGGAGGAAGGGGAGTTGGGATCATCCACAATAATCATGGGATTTTCCATATCATCAAGGAAGCTTCCATGAGAGGTGGCAAACCACTTCCTCTCTATGGAAATTCGTAGCCAAACCACCCAACTCAAGATAGATACAGTCCAGGAATTTTTTAGGGCGAAACTTCCGCCGTTTGTTTATTAAAAAACACCACTGATTATGGTTGGCGCTGGTGCAACTCTATGACAGAGTGCCAATTGGCATGCCCTCTTTGGAGGATTTACCCCATTGGCATGAGGGCTGCACTATGGGACTGCGCCAATGGAAAAAAGGGCTATTTTTATGGTTTTTAAGCAGGAGATGTCTTCAGGGAAAATGAAGCTCATGTTTAGGGGAATGCAATGCAAGTGTTTGCAGGTCATGTCACTTCTCATAGGTACCGGAATGAGTCCTCCAAGATGTGGGGGAGGGGTAGCAGGGATGGTGACAATTTGCTATGTAACAGATGCCCCCTAAAGCATGAGGCCCGAGAGAGAGAGAGGGGTGAAATGCTTTATGAGAACATGTCCAACCGAAAACACTGCTGCCAGACAACCTGCGTAGAGAAATACAACTGATATCTCAAATACATGATATATGTGGTATGGGCGCAACCATCCATAGCAGAGTACACAATAATCTATATCCAAGGTATGGACGCAGCTATCCAGTAAGGATTGATAAATAGACTCAGGCATGGTCGCAACCATCAAGTGAATGAGTCATGTAATAATCATAATAATCCACAAAATCGCAGCCTGGATCCCAATAGACAAAATCTAGGGTCTTGCGATCCATCTCGATCCGAACATAGTACAAGTTCAAGCATGCGAATATAGGAGTCGAAGTCAAACATGCAGGAACATCATTTGATTACTAGCCAATGATGAAAACTGTTAACAGATGTGAGAGGTACCACCAATAATGACAATGGCCCTCAAGGTACTATAGGTACAATCTACGGTGTGTGAATTAGTGAGCCAGCATCGAACACCCATAGAATCATTCGATCAGAGGCCAATGATGAAAAACTCGCGTCGAATGTGAAGAACCTACCATTGAGGCATGCAGGGTCCAAGGCACCATAAGGGAGTCTCTAGATCAACTTCCTGGATAATGAGCTGAAGTCGACAGGAAGTGACCTTGATTGAAGGTGGGCCATAGTGTTTCTCACATCATCGATGCGAGACAGAGGAGGATAATGTTTTTGTGAATCAGGATTATATGAGTTATCAGAGGGAGGTTGATATTTTGCAGAGGTCAACTTCTCTTGAACACATCAGTGGCACGATAGTGGACTTGGTAGTATTTGACATCAATCGATCAGAGGTCATGGCGACAAGGCAAAGAGCAGATGAGAGGTCAAACAGGATCACCCAAACCCACGGAGGCAAGTGAAAAATGAGATGAGATGTCCCCACCCAGACACGAATGTAGACAAGTGCCATGTTCAAGAGCAACATACTGCTGACATGACAATGATTCTGGTTCTATTTTCCCCACCATTTCTGGTGAGTACCCCAGTTATTTTTATTAACAAGCTTGACGGGGATAGCATATGCTTGTAAAATGTCATTTCGACGGAATCCAATGTCATCAAGTTTTAACGAGTTTGACAAAGGAATAACTCGACGTATTTTCATGTTTAGAGAGTTTGAAAAGACAGTAGAAAAGTAAACTCTAGGGATGTCCTTTTTCGTAAAGTTGTCTCTCGAGCCCAAAAAAGTATAAAACAATGCTCTAAAGAACTGCTCGACCATTACGATCGAGGAGTACCTTTCATGATTAGTGACTTCGACCTGAAAAAGTAAAAAAGCGACTGAAATCACGTTGTTTCGTAACCGTTAACGAGCCTGAAATGACAAGGGCCCGACGATCTTTTCATCTTTACATAGTCAGAAAAGAGTTTAAAGGTGACTGCCTCTTATTTATGTTTAACGGGTCAAGAGGGATAACTCGACAATCTTTTCATATTTAGAGAGTCAGAAAAGAGCTGAAAGATGATTCCATAATGACTTTTTCATGTATTTACCGAGTCTAAAAAAGTATAAAATACAACTCATTTCACTGTCTAAGTCACATAAAAACTTGTCGCTGCACAAAAAGCGAGTGTAAAACCCATTTTTGACAAAAAATATATTAAAATATTCATAAAAAATAACTTTAAAAACCTATTTTGAGTTGAAAAAGCTATAAATATGTCAAAATGGTAGAAAAAAATTACTTTTTTACTTTTTACCTCACTAAAAAGCAGCAGTGATCCATTTGGTGGTGAACTTCGGGCGGCGATTGTGACAGATCCGTGCTACCATTTAGAGCTTCGTCAGTTCCAGGTAAGAGGTGCTTCTTAGCACTCCATTTTAATCCATTTTTTAATGGTTTTCTTGTCCTCATTCGATCTCTGTGGAAGGACTTTGAAAAAATTAGGGCCATGCCCATTAGCGCGGGTATCGGGCATAGACCCATGCAAATGGGCCTTTATATGCCAAAGGCCCGCGCCAATGGGCGCGACTGTTTTAAAAACAGTTGTGCCAACAGCCGAAGCGCACTTTTCCCTTTAAATTTCAAAATTTTAAATGATTTAAATACATTTTGAGCCTACCAGAGATATAATCAAGGTTTTTTTTGACCACGTGGATGCAGGAAACTGAGCAAAATTGTGGTTGAATGGAAAGAGAGGGAGCACGATAAAGTGGATGAATGGGCCATGGAAGACGAAGTTTGCATGGATGCCATTAGGAATTGCGGGCTGAAAAAATTCTTCCTGACACCTTACTTACGAGCTCAACTTGAGCTCTTACAGTACTTGATCAGCCTTTGGGACGAAAATGAGCAAGTGTTCTGATTGAGAGACCAAGTATTGGAACTTGATGTTTCTGACATCTATTTCATCATGGGATTGTCACGCAGAGGGATGGTGCCCATATTGACAGGGAGCAGACCATCTGGCAAGAAGATGGGTGAGGTGATGGAACGAGTGTGCCCAGGGGCACAATTCGGATTCCACCATCCGGGATCTAACACTCGAGGTGGTGCTATTTACCATCACACGGGCTGTGGGGGCGCAGGCACCACACGAGGCGACCAAAAATCAGCTCTTATTGGCCACAGAGTGTCTGAATCCCACTATATTCGATTGGGCCACAATAGTGACTGCAAACATGAAAAGACAGCTTACGAAATGTAAGTGAGGCAAACTAAAACAGTTTGGCTACGGTTCTATCCTGGTAACGTTCATTCTGGAACGATTACCAATCTTTTAGGGACAAGGGGACATTGTAGCTGATCCAGTGCCACGAGAGTCGAGAATGGTTCGCTGGGCAGCATTGATGCCCAGAGGGGGAGGAGGCCAACGGATGTCCTGGAGGCTAGAGTTTTTTGGGTGGCCCCGTCGTCAGCTGATCATGGTCAAAGATTGGTCATATGCAGGGACTGACTTCACTGGTGACCTAGATCTCCCACTTCTAGAGGGATATGAGTGGGATGAGGAGCTGGTTATGACCTCTTTTTGATTTTATGTTTTATGATTTTTTTTTGTTAATACATGTTCGTTATAAAAATAGTTATATGTCTATGCAGATGTTGGCCCAGAGAGACCAGCCGGCATGTCTCCTATTTCATGGAGAAACCAGCCTACAGCTGACCCTTAGGAAGAGGGTGTCGAGGGAGGGGAACTGATCTAGAACCTCGAGGGAATTGCTCGGGGGATTCCTGATTATGCCTGGCTGGCGGATGTCCCACTAGCATACCAGAGACATACAGTGGGAGTGCCTAGTCACATCCACCGTCTTCTAAGACACCTAGTGCGTGCAATGACATGCTATCATGAGCACCACAAAGATTAGACATCTAGGGTTCCTTTTCATGCATATTTTTTGAGAGACATGTCATCTCCAGATGTATTAAAATGAACATGTATTATTTTTTGATCTATGTGATGCACGCTGTGCAAACATTTCGACATATATATATATATATATACATATGCTTATGGTGGATGGATATTTTACATGTGATGATGTTTTTATATGCCATGTAGATGTCTAACTCAAATGTAATCTGATGTATCAGCTGCATAACAAACGACCCAATGTGAAATGTATTTAATCACATGTTTTATTTTTACGCAAGCTTAAAAGCACACATGACAATACGTATGCAAACTATGCTTGGAAACGAATTTTATTTTTTATGCAAGCTTAAAAGCACACACATGCAAACTATGCTTGAAAACAAGGGAAACGGGCATGCCCCCTAGCATGATGTCTCAATCTGAGGTACATGCCCCCCAAGCTTTAGTCCATTGAAAATGGAGTGAAGGTTGATAATATTTTGATCGCACTCAAATTGCACGAGCTCATGTTTCATTATGTTAACGAGGTTGACACACTTAAAAGAACTATCCTCGTGACACCTAGTTTCATTTTTTAAGGAGCTTGACATAGGAAAGTGAACTATGCTCCACACAAACTTCATCATAATGAACAGGAAGTCGTAGCTTCCAAGAGTGCCACTCTTGGTGGAAGGATCACATCTTGGAAGTCAGGAGCCAAGCCCCCAGGACACTATGCATGACGATGACATCACTGGATACAGGCACGGGATAAGTAGACACGTAGTTGACCTGCGACGGGGTAGATACAACCGGTGGATAAAAACTAGGAGGGGATGATAACTGCGTAGGAGGCACCAGGGGAATAAAGAACGATAATTTATCTATAGTCACGATCCTTCCGTCATGTGGAAAGAAATCCACACGGAAAAGTGAAGAGACAAGGGCCCCCATGGCATAAACATAGTCACGACCAAGGAGAAGACTTAAATCTAAAGCACCTTGGGTAACTAGTACGTCGATATAGACGGTTTTGCCTCCCAAAGTAATAGGGAACTTCGGAAGGATCCCTAATGGTTAATTGGTTCCTCCGTCAAACACCATCAGATTCTGTGCGACCGGCACAAGCTGTGGGGAGCCAAAAGCTTGCCAAGTAGTGGAAGGCATAAGACTGATAGATGCACCCTCATCCAAGACAGTGCCAGGTACTTCCTTATCACAAGCATGTACTGTAATCTGGAAAGGCACAGGGGATGGATGGCGGAAAGCAGTCAGGTGACTCCAGTAGAAGGAAACGACTGAACTACTTGGTGGGGGAATCGTATGATTTCCCCCCTACACTAAAGGAACCGAAGAAGGACTCTTGGGATCAACTGGGATAGGAGAGTCGTTTTCGGACTCAAGAGAATTTGGCAATACGAGAAGAACATGAGCATGACGCTCTTCCAAAACAAAGTGATCAATAGGCGGTGAACCCAAGTTGACACTCTCTCCGACCAATGGTTGGTCCCAAATAGGCTTAACATAGCCAGGTTCGGTAAGAGGAGGATGGACAAGAGAAGGATATAAATCAATCTCTTTGTCGACAGGGAGAGGATCTGAAGAGAGCCTCTGATAACCAATGGGGATTTGGGGTGAAGAAGCTGTAAGACTTTCCAAAACAACGAAAGCTTTATCCATGAGCGGACAAAGGTGAAGGAGATGATTGCCTTCACATAGCCTACAGGGGAATCAAATCTTCCCATTCTTCCTACCATTGTCAGTTGATAGGGTAGCATCGCCATGAGCTTTAGAGGATGATGAGGGGTAGGCTGGATTGTGAGACCATACTTCTAAGATCCTGGGAATGCCAGGACAATCACGAAGAAGATGGTCATCCTTGCACAATTTACAAGGAAACTTGACCTTCTGCGGAGGAGCAGAAGGTGGCCCGACCTGAGATGTACTCAGAGCAGTAGCTGCGCTTTTAACCTCTCTCTTATGAGACTTCTTCTTCTTCTTAGCCACCTGGTTACTCGAATCCAAACTTTCACCATGCGAAGTAGAAGATGAGGACATAGAAATAGGCGAAGAAGGGGAGAGGTCCACCTTGGAATCAACATGATGTTGTTTGGGTGGGGGGACTGATTGACCAGTAGTTGAGACATTAGGGACCACAGAGGTTGAGAACAACCAAACAGGAAACCCAACAGTTAACCTAGGAAGGGACAATGTTGCCATGTAAGGCGCACCAACATTCCCAAAAGGAGGAAAATGACCAGGATTCCCGTCAGAGGGGATTCCTGGGTTGGTGGACTCTAGAAAAGTTGCCATTTAAAACTGAAAATCACACACGGGGCTGAAAAAGAGTCAAGTCACACAATCAAATGACCAACAAACAGAATCTAACAAGGTGTGTGGTTGCGGGTGATTTAATTTTAAGACACAAGGACATAACTTGACCTTTTCATCTTTAGAGAGTCGAGAAAAGGACCAAAAGTTGACTCTAGTCACCTTCAAACGTTTAATGAGCCTGAAGTGACAAGTGCTGAGATGAGCCTTTTCTTTTAGGGAGTCTGAAAAGGAGCAAAAGTGACTACTTTGGAGAACTAGGCAAAGGTTTACCAGACAATCCGTAAAACTGCATATACACCTTGACAATCGTATGAAAACCAAGGACTTTTCATACGGCAGCCAATCTTGCTGAATGCTGTGTTCGGTGCATTACGGGTCATAAGGTGGTAGACACGGCTTCCTATGGATAAAGGATGATAACCTAGTGGGGTCTCCCCATATACTCGATGGTATGTGGGAGCACAATTCCATAGTAGACCACTATTGAGTCATAGAAGGAGGAATCACCCAACCTTGAGTGGAAACAAAAGTGACTAGGTTTAACGACGCCGGAGCACGTCTCTAGCCTAGACCTCTAAACAGTGTGCGTTATGTTTCAATGCTTTGTTAGATTCATTCAATTCATTTTAAAGTTGATCTTGGATTATGTTTTAGTTTTCAGGCCTTATCGTATGTAATGTCTCAAAATTTCCTAAATGCAAACTATATGTCGCAATATATCATTTCATTCGATGAATGCTAGCTATAAGAGAGTTGAGAGCTTTCAAACAAACAAAATGATCATAGAACAACCAACGATATCTCTAATGCAGCTAATGGAAATCAAAAACTTTTCTTCAAAGTCACTAATCACTAATAACAATGAAAAGCTCTAATTCACATTAACTAATGAAAAGCAAAAGAGAATTTTTTTTAATGTTAAAGGCAAGATGCACTAAAAAAATTTTGAGAAATGATAATAAGAGAGCAAAAACAAGCAAATTTTTCTCAATTAGATCGCTAAATGGCAAATCAGTCCTTCAAATCGAGAAAAGTCCCAAAGACACAAATGAGCCGTGTAATCTAGGCCCAAAGCAAAACAAGGTGGAATTCAAGTGAAAAAGAGGTAGGTCACTCAAACAATGCTATGAAATGATTAACAACCACTAAACGAGTACAAGGGAGCAATGAGAAAGTCGACTGGACCAATAAAAGACCACAAACTCCTAAGGAAGGCTCGACACACAAAGCCACTAGATGCCCTAGGGCTAAAACGTGAAATCGATAGAAAATGGAAAACAACAAAAGGATGGAGGTTAAAACCAGTCAAACAGGACTCAATACACTCAAGGAGTCGAGAAAATGTAACCAAAATCAAAGACCAAGCTCAAAAGGCTTAAAATCAAGCAAACCCTAGCAGTCCCCAGGCCTGGCACGACTGTCAGGCCGAAACTAGCACCTTTTAAGGATTGGCGTGGGTAGTACATTGACAACTTGCACCAATTGGCGCAACTGTCAGGCTGAAACTAGTGCCTTTTAAGGATTGGCGCGAGTAATACATTGACAACTAGCGCCAATGGGCATTGCTGTGCCAAAATGAAAAATAAGCAATCCAAAACTAGGCCAACGATAACCAATTAAACCAAGAAGAAAGAAACAACAAAAGAACTCAACCCAGAAGGTTGACCAAACAGGTAAAATCAAGAAACAACCAAAAAGGCAAGACAAGCTCCCCAACGGAGTCACCAAATTGTTGAGGAGGTAAATCCCCTCTGCGGACAGAGGCGATCCCTACTAGCCCAGACCAGGTATAGCAACAATCATCAAATGCTACAACGCAATTTCCTAATTGCAAATTAACAGACCAGTGATGAAGGCCTACCTGGATTGCAATGCTATTGTTTGTAGAAGAGGTGGTGCTCCCGTTCCTTTGCTCCGGCAGATCATAATCCCCATGATCTCCGTGAATGGACACCTGCACATACAAGAAATGACACAAACACAAGCATAAAATCCAGCATATGCAACTATATATCAGTCAGAAAGGATATAACTCATCATCATCACAAATAACAATAAGAGTGGAACCATAACCAATAGTCGTTCATTAATAATTCATCAAAGAAGAATACAACCAAAGTTCTAATGCTAGATTCTCCTTTGGCTGGGTAGTCAGCAGCACATGTCTTGCAAAGCTTGTTGGGAATAGGGACAAGCCTCTCTCTCTTTGGTTATTGGATAATAATATCCTTACTTGGATTTGGCCTTATGGGAATTAAGAAGGCTCTTGCAGCATGAAGCTCTTGGAAACTTGACAATTCTCAATCTCTAGAACTCTGGAACTCTAGAACTAGCTTGCCAAGGAAAATGGACAAGCTTTTATAGATGGAGGAAGGGGAGTTGGGATTATACACAATAATCATGGGATTTATCATATCATCAAGGAAGCTTCCATGAGAGGTGGCAAACCACTTCCTCTCCATGGAAATCCGTAGCCAAACCACCCAACTCAAGATAGATACAGTCCAGGAATTTATTTGGATGAAACTTCTGCCGTTTGTTTGTTAAAAAACACCATTGATTATGGTTGGCACGGGTGCGACTCTATGAAAGAGAACCAACTGGCACGCCCTCTTTGGAGGATTTACCGCATTGGTGCGAGGGCTGCACTATGGGACCGTGCCAATGGAAAAAAGGGCTATTTTTAGAGTTTTTAAGCAGGAGATGTCTTCAGGGAAAATGAAGCTCATGTTCAGGGGAATGCAATGCAAGTGTTTGCAGGTCATGTCACTTCTCATAGGTACCGGAAAGAGTCCTCCAAGATGCAGGAGAGGGGTAGCATGGACGGTGACAATTTGCTATCTAACACATTTTCGTAAAAAATAAATTTTAAGGCACCAAATTTGTTAGCATGATACTGTTGCAGATCCTAATTTAGCCCTTGGGACAAGTTCCCCCCCTTTTGGTCCACAAAATCTCTTGAAAAACATGGAAATGGGTCACTAACGCTCTGTCTGTGTAAACAGAGCTTTAGTTTGGCCACTAATGATCCCTATGCACAGTCAAAGAGCTTTATAAAGCTCTATAGACTAGCAACCTGTGTTAGTGAAAAAAAGAGATAAAAAAATGGGCTTTTGGGATCAGTTTCTAAAGAGAAAGCAACTTTGTAGGATGCAACAAGTTAGATGGTGGAACAGAGAAGGATATGAAGAAGCGGGAAACTCATAGAAGAGAGAAGAGATCTGAGAGGAGTCCAGATAACTAGGAAATAAATGTATAGTCCCCAACAGAGTCACCAGTTCTGCTATGGGGTAAAATGCATGGGATGAAAACTACCCTCGAAAGTCTTCCCGAGACTTCTGACAGACCGTAAGGTTATCTGCAAAAGGTACCTGTTACACACATGTTCATCTATCTGACATATATTGATAGGATATGGAGAAAGGATCACCTTTGGTTCTTTCTAGATTCACTTGGGGATCTCTATGTTGTAAGAAGAACTCCTCCTGACCGGCTCCAAGATGATTCTTGCACAAAAGAATGAGGCAAACCAATCACAGCATATACTTTTGACAATTAATTAAAGAATTCGTAACAAACATGTAAAATTGTGTTACTTATCTACTCAACACAACAAGCATCAAAATGAACAAATAAATGCACAATATCACTGACACTTTGATTAGTGGAATACAACCACAGTCCTATATTCAGAAGAGTGATTACAACAACCCTGTTGTATCAACCTTCCTTATCCCTTCTTCCTCTCTCTCTCTCTCTCTCTCTCTCTCCTTCTTTCATCTAGCTCCTTCAAGAATATGACAATATCACAGCAACACCATGTACTATCCTTCTAAATGCTTTGACCCCTTTGCAATGGCCCTCTCGTTGCTTATATAGCAATTGAATTAGGGCTGCTAAGCTCCACATGTAGTTCATTTGGGAAAAATCCATGAACCTACCTTGTTTACAAGCTTTTTCTGATTTTCCTTCATTCTCGGAATATAATTTCTCTAAATATCTTAATTTTTGGAGTTTCCCTACTTTTCTTGCACAAATTTAGGGAAATAATATCTAGATATTTAATGGCAGATTCATTGGCATAACCACTTGATCATCACTAAATTTAACTAACACTCTCCCTGGTCTAACAATAAGAGTTAGCATGTTGACTAATTCTCCTTTATGCTTGTAAACAAGCTTTATAAAGAAGGTTGTCAGTGTATAGAGCGTTAGTGTGGATTCTAGGCCTGCAACTATGGTCATTCTTTCAGTCATCTTGTCTTTCTCCTCTGAGTTGATTAGGAGGTCAATTTGTCGTATAACACTATTCACGTTGTGTGCTTCCCGAGCTTCTGGCCTACGTGTGGTTCTCTGGGTCCAACACATCTAGTGATGAGTTATTGCAGCCCCTTCACCACTTTTCTGTCATGGAACAGCTTCATGCATGTCTCCAGAAAGGTAGTGATTATTGATGGGTCCATCTCTGGTTCTAGTTTGTCTTTACTACCTGAAGAGGAGGCCTTCGTGAAGCTCTTCTTAGTGTTACACAATATTTTGTCACCGTCCCTGTTACCCCTTCTCCCACAGATTGGAGGACTTATTCCGAGACCTATGAGAAGTGACCTACATTATATCCCCTTGAGTATGTACTTCATATGCCCTGAAGACACCTTCTGCAAAATACCCATAAAAGTAGCCCTTTTTCCATTGGCGCTATTCCACAGTGTATCACTCGCGCCAATGGGGGAAATCCTCCAAAGAGGGCACGCCAGCTGGCGCTCTGTATCGGAGTCGCACTAGCGCCAACCCATTTGGGTAAAGTTTTTAACAAATGAACTTGCGAAGGTTCTTCCTAACCTATTCATGAACTGATTCCAGTTTGAATTAGTTCAGTTGGGCTTCGAATCTCCATGGAAGGGAAGTAGTTCTCCACCTCTCATGGAAGCTTCCTAATGATAAGGACAATCCCATGAATCTTGTGGATGATCTTATCTCCTTCTCCTCTTCTATATAAGCCTGTCCTTTTGCCTTTGACAAGCTAGTTAGTAATTCTACTCTTCAAGCTCCAAAATCTAAGTCCCAAAGTCTGAGAATTGCTAAGCTCATGCTATAAGAGGCCATGTTCATCCCCATAAGGATACATATTTAATGAGGAGATCTTTGTCCAAGTAACCTAGGAGAGAGAGGCTTGTTCCCCATCCCCTACAAGCTTTACAAGGCATGTGTTGCTGATCACCCAGCCAAAGGAGGATTTGACGTCAGAACTGGGTTGTATTCTCTTTTGTTTATCAATAATAATAGACGACTATCATTATGGTTCCACTCA
>APFE030026584.1:49760-75491 GCA_000404065.3 Pinus taeda
TTCACCAATCAGGAATCCCCTCTGAAGGGAATCTTGGTCATTTTCCTCCTCTTGGGAATGTTGGTGCTCCTTACATGGCAACGTTGTCCCTTCCTGGGTTAACTGTTGGATTGCCTGTTTGGTTGTTCTCAACCTCCATGGTCCCTAGTGTCTCAATGACTGGTCAATCAGTTCCTCCACCCGAACAACACCATGTTGATTCCAAGGTGGACCTCTCCCCTTCTTCCCCTGTTTCTACGTCCTCATCTTCTACTTTGCCTGGTCTCAAGACACAAGTTCTCCAACTATGCATGGATCTATTGGACTCCCAAATTAGGATCTTGTATTGGGGTCTCGTGCAGTCTCACTGCGATCTCCGAGGCCTCAACCTGAGTTGACAACTTTTGTTGTGACAAAACGTTCCTTAGATGCGGCATTAGCGAAGCTACAAACCATGTACAGTGTTACCCATTCATCAAGGTCATGTTGGCTTCATGAATCATACACTTTAGTCTCTGATCTAGCTCCTAGGGGGTTTCTCTTGGAAGCATCACAATTTCCTTAAATCCAACAATCGATTGGGTCTCTGATTTTGGCCTACTAAATTCCTTGTTTAGCGCAACTTGGATATCCATGATCCCTGTGTTTGGATTGTCATTGGAATGCCTATTGTACCACATCAGTGCGTGATCCTGCAAGGTGCTGACTAGTGTTGCCTTCTTTATATTATCATCCATGACTCCTTGCACTTCCCATATTGCCTTTACTACAAACCAAAATTGGTTCAGATCTTCATTCCCTACTCCTTTGAACACCGAAAAATTTATTGCGCTTGCCATATTGAACTATGGTGGTGGAGGAGGTGGTGTGGGTGGGTGAAGATGGGTGTGAAGATGGTGAAACTGGTGGTGGTGTAGGTGGGGGTGGGATGCATAGAATTCGCTATCTTATCAGACTGATCACACTTCTTGATGAAACTTTCGTGAGCTTCTCCTCGCCCTCCCACAGAGGTGAAATCAAGGGACTAGTCTCTAATTCTTCGCTGCCTTCATTTCTATAGATCCTCCCCTTTCATGTAGCCCCGAACATCAATTTATTTGCATAACCCACTTTTCAGACAATAGCATTTTAATCCAAGTGTTAAAAGATTTAATGTACTTACCTCGCAGTCCTTTGAGGAAGCGTCATTCCACCTCACTGTAGCTAACTGACGTATCTACCACGAAATTGGTGATATAACCTCCTATAATTCAATCGATCCAATGGTCCACAACATGCACGATCTTATCTCCTGATGCTTCTAGTCTGCACACCAACTCTGGAGTCCACACAGTAGGTTTTTCGACCCTACACCTTCCCTGACTGTTTTCTAGCTTCACGGTCCACTCGTACAACTCAGAGGGGAAGGATGCAAAGAAAATTTCATGAATTTCTGTATATAAGTAGTGCTCTAACCACTGTTCCTTTGATACTCATGGATTCCTGTTCTCCTGTGCTGTGAACTTGTGAATCTTTCTATCCATCCACTCTTCAATTTCTTTCCTTTTCAGATTCCAGTGACATGACATCAGACATCTCTTATGCAGATCTTGGTCCCGACAATGAAACCATTTGTTGGCTTATTGGGGCCTGACCCAAGTTTAGAGTTGATTTAGCCAAACAAATCCTAGTACTACTAGCCCTTTTGGCAATAGTCTGCGGAGCGTGGACTGAGGTCTCACTCAAAGTATTATGGGAGGGTGCTAGAACCAGGTTTTCTCACCATGGAGATGTCTGATGGGTTCAAGTGCTCCGCGATTTGACCTTGCGTGCACATCGCTTCGTTCACTTTCCCGTACCTTGTAGCTTGAGATACTATCTTCGCTCAACCCTACTCGGGGACTGAACGCTGTTAATACCCAAGTTCTTATTGGTAGTCCACTGTTAGTTGATTATTTTAACCTACTTGCGTGCTTTAAGTTATACTTAACAACATAAATCATTCATATAGGTGCACGTAGTAAGTAACTAATATATTTTCACTTTGCATAAAACATGCATTAATCCAAGAACAAATACATTGAATTACAATAAAATTTCTCTTTATTAATCTCTTCTTCGATTATAGACTCGAATATGCCTTACACACTCTACTGTAGGGGTTCGTGCACTCAACTACGGACTACTAGGCCTCTGCGCACTTAGCTACATGGGTCCATGCACTCAACTATGGACTACTAGGCCTTTGTGCACTCAGCTGTAGAGCTTTTTCCTATTCTACGACCCAAAGACACACTTAGTCACTTAGAATCTCTCTTCTCTTCTCGCTTCCTTATTGCTATCTTTTAAACTTAGAGCCTCACTCTATTTATACAATCCCATGGTCCACAGACCATGGGTAGCTAACACTACATTACAAGACTAGGGTGGAAAACCTTATGACCCTATCGTACATTTCATGCTCCGAGCCTACAATTCATGGAGTCTTAACAATATCGGGTCAAAACTTAAACTTTGAGCCCCAAAACATGCCTTAGGGGGATTCCATGCCCAACATGGGCTAACCCGGTACATTAAGCATTTCAATGACAATCTGAATGCGAGGATCACAGATATCCAAGTTGCACTAAACAAAGAATTTAGGAGGCCAAAGTCAGAGGCATAGTCGATCATTGGATTCAAGGAAATAACATGCTACCAGGTGAAACCCTGTGGGAGTTGGATAAAAGATTGAGGTGCACAATTCACGAACCAAACATGTCATTAACAGATGGGAAACACCATGAATGGTTTGTGGCATCCTTAATGCCACATCTATGAAACACGGTGGAGCAACAAAGGCTAACCACTTAGGCTGAGCCTTTGGAGGTTAGGATGAGATTGCATGAGACTTCGATACAAGATCCTAACCTGGGAGTTCAACAAATTCACGTGCAATTGAAAAAATTATGCTTAGAGATGCAAAGTTTGAAACAAGACAGGACAATTGGCCTAGAGATGTGCGATGAGGTATGGTGTGTAAAATGCAAGGGCCAAGGGCACGATAAGGAACACTGCCTAGTGTTCGCAAATTACCTTGCGGGATGAGGGCTAATGCCACTAAGACTGAAGACACAAGAAGGACCAAGAACGATGCCTGCACTATGGTGCATGATTTGTCAAATACGAGGAAAGCATGCTACAGATAACTGCCATTTATTATAGAAGTACACGCAGAATTCATACTAGTTGTTCTATAATTTCCGTAGGTCAGTAGGACATGATGAGTGCAGCTATAGAAGTTATGAGATGATGATGTATAAAACTCCTACTTATAGAGTTTAGGCTGAAACATGGCCCTTCGATCAAAATGTAGGAATGGTGTGCACCAGATTTCAGGGGCAGGGACGAGGCCGAGGTGGACGGGGTCCAAGAAGAGGTCGCAGACAACTGTATGTTACAATTGTGGAGGGCCAGGACATTATGCCCACAATTGTACAAATCCAACATGACCATCATGCTTGTATTATACATTGTTTGATCACGAGACTGAGTATTATCCCACACTGATAGTGAGGTTGCACGATAAAGAAGCACTCTAACCTCCTTCGAATTAGAACTTGCAAATGATGAGGTCTGAGCCGTGCGAGGAAGACCCTAACGTAAATATCATACTCTAGAGTGATAACGACAGGGGATGACAAAGGAAGGTAGCTTGAAGAAAGTACCTGGGTTCGCAAGGCTCCAATGAAGGAAATAGAATTTGATTTGGAGTGTGCTAAGCAGACCTTCATGGAAGCTAAGAGGAGCTTCGCTTATGCCTCCACTTTAGGAAGTAAAGACAAACTCGAGCCAGCAATGGACCCATCAATGCTCACTACGTTCTTGGAGACATGCATGAAGCTGCTGTGAGACAACAAGGATGTAAAGGGGCTGTAAGAACTCATAACTAGATGTGCTGGGACCATGACAAGAGAACCACGCGTAGTCCGGAAGCTTAGGAAGCACACGATGCGAACAAGAAGGGAGATGAGATTGACCGCGCAGATCGAGGAATATGAGATGGACCAAGTGATTCTAGGTCTAGGATCAGATGTGAACAACTTGCCAAAGTAGACATGGGAGCGCATGGGTAGGCCTACACTGCATTGGTCCCCTATCCAACTACGGATGGCGAACCAGCAAAATACCCTACCTATGGGGAGATTGCAGGGAATCACAGTAGATATCGAAGGAGCAAGTGTGCTAGCAGATTTCAAAGTGATAAAGATTGTTGATGACAACAATCCCTACCCTGTGCTATAGGGAATCAATTAAGCCACTGACATGAATGGAGTGATAAATCTAAAGAAGCACAAGATGATCTTTGAGAAAAAGTCACTACACGTAGTGGTACATTTAGACACTGCAGAAGGATCGCACTACATGGAGCTAGTGTGAGACTACGATAGCGACGATGACTTGGATTGCATCTACAAAATAACTGCGTGGGAGAAAGATAGGGTAAATCCAACCATGGATGATCGAATCTCATGGGAGTGTGAAAGCTTTTGCACCTTGGATTCTGATGAAGAGATAGAATGATGGCAAAACCAGTTACACGAGGTAACCACGCTCAACTGTAAGTGTTACACAGTACTTTGTCACCGTCCCTGTTACCCCTTCTCCCGTACATTGGAGGACCTATTCCGGGACCTGTGAGAAGTGACATGACTTGAAAACACCTGCTTTGTATCCCTTAAAGTATGTACTCTATATGCCCTGAAGACACCTTCTGCAAAATACCCAAAATGTAGCCCTTTCTCCATTGGTGCTGTTCCACAGTGTATTGCTCACGCCAATGGGGTAAATCCTCCAAAGAGGGTGCGCCAGCTGGCGCTCTGTCTCAGAGTCGCACTAGCACCAACCCAGTTGGGTAAAGTTTTTAACCATCAAACTTCTGAAGGTTCCTTCCATCTTATCCATGAACTAATTCCAGTTTGAAGTGGTTCAGTTGGGCTTCGAATCTCCCAAGGAGGGAAGTAGTTCTCCACCTCTCATGGAAGCTTCCTAATGATAAGGGCAATCCCATGAATCAAGTGGATGGTCTTATCTACTCCTCCTACCCCTATATAAGCTTGTTCCTTCCCCTTTGACAAGTTAGTTGGTAATTCTTAGTTGGTAATTCTTAGTTAGTAATTCTACTTTTCAAGCTCCCAAGTCTGAGGATTGCTAAGATCATCTTGTAAGAGGTCTTGTGTATCCCTATGAGGCTAAATATTTAAGGAGGAGATCCATGTCCAAGTGATCAAGGAGAGAGAGGCTTGTTCACATCCCTTACAAGCTTTGCAAGGCATGTGTTGCTGATTCACCTAGCCAAACGAGGATTTGACGTCAGAACTTGGTTGTATTCTCTTTTGTTTATAAATAATAATAGACGACTATCATTATGGTTCCACTCATGTGTCTTTATTATGATGTTTGAGTTGTATCCTTTCTGACTGATACATAGTTGCATTTCCCTTTATGCTTGTATTTGTCTTGTTCTTTGCATGTGCAGGTGTCTATTCACGGGGATCGTGAGGATTGTGACCAGCCGAAGTGAAAGAATGGAAGCGACGACCCTTCTATGAATATAAGCATTGGATTCGAGGTAGGATCTCATCATTGGCCTTTATTTAGCAATTAGGAACCTGCATGTTAGCGTTGTTTGATTATTGCTAGACCTCAGTTAGGCTAGTGGGATCGCCTTTGTTCGCATAGGGGATTTACCTACACAACAGTTTGGAGACTCCGCTGGGGAGTTGGCTCTTGCCTTATTTGTTTATCTTGTCTTGTTGTTTAATTTTTGAACTATTAGATGGAGTCTGAAGTCTGGCCAGATAGCCTTTGAAAAGCTATTGCTTTGCATTAGAAAAGTAGATCAACGCTACTTCAGTCCATCTCTGGTTTGGTTTGCAAACTGAACGACTTGAGACTAGCCTTGTTCCTTGATTGTTTCCTTAGTTTCTCCCGCTTGTTTGCTCTCTGGGTTGGATACCTATGTTGTTTTTGGCTCTTGAGAGTACTTAGGTATTGTTGGTTCAGCCTTGGCTCTTGCGTTTTTTATTTTATTTTCCATAGCAAACTCGACTGGCATAAGTTTATAGCGTGACAGTCGCGCCAGTTGGCGCAAGTTTCACATTGACAACCCGCGCCAATCCTGAAAGGTGCTAGTTGCAGCCTGACAGTCGCGCCAGGCCTGTAAACTTTTGAAGTTTACTTGGTTCTCAACTTTCTGAGCTTTGGTTTTGTCCTGAGTACCTTTAGTAGACTACTTTGGTGTGTTGGAGTGTGATTTGACTGGTTTCGATTGCTACCCTTTGGGTGTTTGCTTTTTTCTACCGATTTCACATTTCTAGCCCTAGGGCATCTAGTGGCCTTGTGAATCGAGCCTTCCTAAGGTGTTTCGATATTTTTGTTGTCCAGTCGACTCTTTCGCTTTCTCCCTTACACTTGTTTGGTAGTCGTGAATCACTTTGTTGTGTTATTTGAGTGATTTGCTTCGTCTTCGCTTGGATTCCGTTTCATCTTACTTTGAGCTCAGATCACACGGCTCATTGTTCACTTTGGGATCTTATTGATTCTTTGGATGTTTGATTTGTGTTTTGAGGAACTGAACGTGTGTGTATTGGTTAGAATTTGTTAGTGTTATTTCTCAAAAGTTCTTTAGTGCATTTTTCCATTATTGAAAAAGAAAATCTCTTTTGCTTTGAAACAGTTAATGAAATTAGGACTTTTCATTTTGATTAGTGAATTAGTGATCTTAAAGAAAGGTTTATTGATTTGCATTAGCTCTGTTAGGGAAAATCTCTGTTGTTTGTGATCATTTCATTTGCATCAAAGCTCTCTAACTCTTTTGTAATTAACATTCATCGAATGGAATGACATGTTTTGGCATATAGATTGCATTTATGGATTTTGAGAAATTACATGTGGTAGGACTTGAAAACTGAAACTTAACTCAAGATCAACTTCAAAATAAATCGAATGAACTTAAAAACGCATTGGAACATAACGCTCACATTCTAGAGGTCTAGGCTAGAGACGTGCTCCGACGTCATTAAACCTAGTCACTTTTGTTCTCGCATTAAGGTTGGGTGATTCCTCCTTGTGTGACTCAACTGTGGTCTAGTACGGACTTGTGCTCCCACGTACCATCGTGTATATATGGGGAGACTCCACTAGGTTATCATCCTTGATCCATAGGAAGCCGTGTTTTCCGCCTTACAGCCTGTAATGCACCGAACACAACATTCGGGAAGATTGACTGCCGTACGGAAAGTCCTTGGCTTTCATATGATTGCTAAGGTGTATATGTAGTTTTATGGATTCTCTGGTAAACCCCTTGCCTAGTTTCTCCAGAGTAGTCACTTTTTGATCCTTTTCGGACTCCTTAAAAGAAAAGGCTCTCTTGAGCATTTGTCACTTCGGGCTCACTAAATATTCGAAGGCGACTAGAGTCATCTTTTGTCCTTTTCTCGACTCTTAAAACATGAAAAGGTCAAGTTGTGTCCTAATGTCTTAAAAATTTATTCGACCACGATTACATTTACCTTGTTAGATATTGTGTGCGCTAGTTTTGAGTAGGGTATTTTATTGTTAGCTTGTCTAGGATTTTTATTTGATTTGATCATCCTGGCGGATCCATCGATCTCGTCTCCCATCCCGAGTGACCAAGGGTCTCCTTCTTCTGCTGCTCCTGACACACTGGTTTGTGGTGACACTTTCCCTGTTATTCCAAGTGTCCAACCGTTGAACTCTTGTGCTCCAGAGGACGAGCTTTACGATTTGTTTGGAATACTGTTTGGGAGCCTTCTGAAGAGGATTTTCCCTCTACTCCTATTGGTGTTTCGTCCCCGATGGCTTCTTCTGATATGGAAGACACATCTCTTGTATCGAGTGGAACACCCGTTATGTCGAGTATTAAGACTCCCATCCCGGCCACATCCCCGGTCATATCTACGCCCTACATTGTTACACCTCTCGGTATTATAGTGCCGGCGCACTATAGATCCCTGAGGGATGACATGGGCTCTGTGAGTTCCTTTTCTATGTGGGATAATAACATTGTTCCCACTATGGGACCTTTTGTTTCCTAAGTTCACCATAGCACTGTCACGTCAGTTCCGACCAATCCGACCGTTTGTGTCGCATCGTCGACTCCAGTTGCTAGTGCCGTCATGACATCTTCCATCGTAACTACTGTTGCCGGCCCATCCCGTGGTTTGGTACGTAGTGGTTAATCGGCACATGCTACCAGAGTTGTTCATCCCGCAAGCGGTGCCCCACCTTCTTCTGATGCTATTTCAACAGGGGGGCATATTCTCAGTACTTGCATGCTGTCCAAAATCCAGGCGCGCAAGGCCCCTATTATGACCCTATAGGTCATTATTTGTATACCTCCTTGCCAGCTCAACCCACTGTAGAGGGTACCATTCCGTTGAATGTCGCTTGGGGTACCACCGGTTATGGTGGTGGCCAATTCCGTCCAGATCAGAGGCAGCCATATCAAGGACCATCATACCAAGGTCAGCCATCCTACACGGGCAGTAGTATTATGGCCAAACCTATCCAAGGAAACCTGGAGGCTCACAAGGAAAACCCTCCCAGGGACAACCTTCGGCTTCTGGTGGTTCGTCTTATACATATCTTGGGCAACCTTCTGAAAACCCGGGACAACCTTATGCTCAACAAGGACAACCTGGACCCCAGTAGGGATACCTTTCGGGTCAACCCTATGGGAATCCGGGGCAACCTTACGTGCAGCAAGGACAACCCCGAAACCAGCAAGGCTACCCTTCTGGGCAAGGCGGCCAACCTTACATGCAACAAGGCCAGCCCACTACTCAGCCTAGTCAACCATCTGGTCTACAAGGACAACCTTCGGTTGCGCAAGGACAACCAAACACCCAACAAGTCCAACCTTCTGGGCAAGTAGGTCCGTCTCAGATCCAGCCAGGACAACCTTCCGACCAGATGGCCCAACCACAGTCTTCGCAAGGATATCTCTCTGGGGTGGCTCAACCGGGCATGCAAATGGTCCCTGCTTCTCAAGCTCAACCCGGTTACCAACCCTAGAATCAAACTGGCCTCCAACCACAAGGTGGGTACCAATCCCAACCTTCTTATCAAATGCCGCCTGGGTCCCAGGCTCAATATGGAGCCCAACAACCGTATGGATACCAGCAACCCCACGGGAAAAATAAATTTGCCCCCTATCAAAATTACCAATAGCCGTAGGCCACCCCCTATCAAAATTATCAGCAACCCAATGTTGCTCCTACAGGACAGTATGGTAACCAATGGGGTGCTGGGGGGTAGAACCAGAATCAACCATCTAGTTATGGATATAACCCTTATGGACAAAATTCCTATGGACAAGGTCTTTTTGGACCTGGTCCGTCCGGACAAGGTCAATGGGGGCAACCAGCCATCAGATGGAACTCTGGCCCTACCTCATATCCGCAGATGTCCTTCAACCTGCAACTACCATTTCTAGCAACGTTGGAACTGCCCGATGTGTCAAAATTAACTAATGATCCTATTTTGCATAATCCACAATGGCCACCAGTTCCAACTAAGATACCTGGTGATTGTCCCAAATTCGACGGCAAAGCCGGAGAGGATCCTCAAGCCCATGTAATGACTTATCACCTTTGGTGTTCGTCCAATTCATGGCTTGATGATTCGGTTCAACTTCACCTATTTCAAAGGACTCTCATTGGCTACGCTACTAAATGGTATATTGAATTGACCCGTGGGTTTTTCAAGATTTTAATTCATTGGCAATGGCATTCCTCACTCATTTTCAGTTACCCATTCAGTACGAGACGGGAACCCATCTCCTTACGTCTCTCAAGCAGGACACGGCTACGCACATCTCTAATCATATACATGAATGGAGAAGGCGTCGTCGGTTTATCAAGTTTTGGATTCCTGATCAACTCCTCACCGATTGGTTCACAACTTCCTTTGTCCCTAAGATCGCACGGGACATTGCCATGGGAGCTTGCGTAACTGAAGAGCAAGCTATCGCGCGTGCTCAATACCTTGACTTAGTTTATTCTTAGTCAGGTACTTTATATGAGTATTTTCCTGATGCCCTGAGACCTGGTACATCCAAGGCTCCACCAAAGCCATCTGTTGATGGAGTTATTGGCTATGTAAATCCGTCATCCAAAAAATCATCCTCGAACCCTGGGAAGCCAAAACCAAATGCTTCTAACGAAAACACTTCTCAGGGTGGTTCAAATTTTGGAAGTACTTCTGAGGTTAACACCGTCTAGTCCACCACGACGAGTAAGACCTCGAAAGGAAAGAAAAAGGGGAAAGCAAAAAATAAGTCTGAGCAACCTAAACAGGACTCCTCCAAACCTCCATCCGAGGAAGGAGCCAAGCGCAAACCCAAGTATCCTTGTCTCATCTGTGATGAGGATCACTACACCAAAGACTACCCAAGGTGGTCCGAGGTTAGTCGTTTGTTGAAAGGTGCCCCTGGGATTCCTGTGGTTCTGAAAGAACCTTTCCCCTCTCAACAGACTCAAATGGTGGCTGATCCATCTTCGTTTGCTTCTCCCTTTGGTTCCCAAGTCTTTATGGCTAGATCCATTCCCGTTCATGTAACAACTCAAACAAAGGAGTATTCGTCGTTCACCGGGAAGGAGCCTGAGGTTCCCTCAAGTGCTCCTTTGTCCAACTCTGGTCCACTCCATATTGAGAGACCAAGTACTGAGACGACCATTCGACCCCCTCCCAAAGGAGTACTCAGGAGATCATCTTACAACCCAAATGCTTGTGCTGCTCAGCACTATAGCATAGTTGAGGACTTAGAGCAGGCTCCGTCGGCTATGTCCACCTTAGTAGTTCTCTAGAGCTGCCCCCCTCAGAGGAAGTCCCTGCTATCGGCCATCGGTGGCATCGACCCGACAGATTCGGATCTGATTACCTTTGATCTCGAGAGCCATGTCCCAAGGCTGCCTCATCAGATCGCTTTTCTCATACAAGTCATCATCAATTCAAAAATGATCCATCGTACAGTTATTGATGAGGGTGCGTCAACTTTCATCATGTCTATTGCTTGTTGGAAAGTGATCGGGTCTCCGACTCTGAGCCAGTCTCCTACGACAGTGGAAGCCTTCGATGGGAGAGAATCTCATCCCTATGGTATTCTTCAACGATTGCCAATCACTTTAGAAGGGAAAACAGTTGAAGTAGAAGTTGAGGTTGTTGACGCAAATATTACTTACAACCTCCTTCTGGGCTGGAGTTGGACGTATGCCATGCGTGCCGTGGCTTCATCCCTCTTCCGTGTCATTCGTTTCCCTCACCAAGGGAAAATTGTCACGGTAGACCAGCTCTCCTTCTTTGCTTCTTCTTTTGAAGGTAATGTGCCCTTTGTCGAGCATACCTCCATACCTTTCGAAAGTGTGGGAGCTGGGCTCTTCAAAGATCTCGCCCTCATGGGTGTCTTTTCACTCCCACCTCCGAACCTTGCTTCCCTCGGTTTGGTTTCTACTCGTTCTGATTCCTCGTTGCGCACTGTTGCGACCCTCGGTCCCTCTGCACAAGGGGGCATTGATCCTCTAGCTTGTAAACCTCACTCGGCCAGGAGGCATGGGCAGATCATCGGTGCTATTGATCATCTTACAAAGCAGGCTGAGACGATGCCTACATTATCTAGGCCGGTTACGCAACAGTGCGATAGGACAAGTCCCGGAATGGGCTTGACTTAAACCAAGTCTCGTGTGTGCACTTTACTTTTTGTATATACGCGTGCTTTCAGCAAGTGTGTTGTGTGTGTGCATGTTTTTTAATTTTTATCTTGGTATGTCGGCGTGATTTCCGCTTATTGTGTCCTTTGCTTCTTGAACAGATGTCTGGATTGCCTTATGTTGGTTTCGCTGATGGTGCTTCCCGCAGTACACGCAGCTTGTTGTCTGCGGCATGGGTGATCTACGATCCTCATATTGAGTTAGTAGACATTAAAGGGGTTTGTCTAGGTTGTACGATGAACAATGTTGCTAAATATAGTGCTGTGATTGAACTATTAGCTGAGGCGATTAACCTCGGCATTCGCACATTGGTTGTGAACTTGGACTCTCAACTTGTAGTCCATCAACTCAACGAACGTTATTCCGTCAGAGATCATCGGATTTTAAGGTTGTATTTTCGTGTTAAGTTATTAGAAAGGGATTTTGATTTCATTACTTATCAACATATTCCAAGACGACTTAATACGTTAACCGATGCATTAGCTAATTATGTGTTGGACAGGAATTTGTATAACATCTGATTCAACATAATACAAGAAGCATAAAGTACAATAAGACCATAAAACATATGTATATATATGTGTGTGTGTCCAAAATGTTTGCACCCCGTGCATCATCCAAAAATAATACATGTCTGTCTAAATACATCCAGAGACAACATGTCTCTCAAAAAATATGCATGAAAAGAAAAGCCTAGATGCCTAGTCTCGGTGGTGCTCATGATAGCACGTCACCACTCGCACTAGATGCCTCAAGAGACGGTGGATGCGAGTTGGCACCCCTACTATGTGCCTCTGATAAGCTAGCAGGACATTCGCTAGCCGAGCGTAATCTGGGATCCCTCGAGTGATAGCTTCGAGGTTCTAGATAAGCTCCCCTCTGTCACCACCCTCTTCCTGAGGATCTACCCCTGCTGCTGCTGCTACTGGATGTCTCCTCGAAACGGAAGACAAGCCAGCTGGACGCTCTGGGCCGACATCTGCATATGCATGTAAACGTCATTAGGACGAGCATGTACTAACACAAAAAAAATCATAAAAATATAAAATAAAAAAATGAGGACGTACCAATCTCCTCATCCCAGTCCTCTCCCTCTGGCAAGGGAAGGTTAGGGTCTCCAAGGAAGCCCGTCCCCGCATACGACTAGTCTTCCACCATGATCAGTTGGCGGCGAAGCCACCCGAAGGACTCTGGTCTGAAGGACATCTATTGGCCGCCACCACCACTCGGCATCAGTGCCGCCCATCGAGCCATCCTCGGCTCTCGAGGTGCTGGGTCAGCCACAAAGGCCCCTTGGCCCTGGAAGCTTGGCACACATTCCAAGAAGAATGTCACCAAGATGGAACCATACCCAAACTGTTGCAACTTGCCCTGCTTGGCCTTTGTCAGCTGCCTCTTCATATTGGTCGTCACAGCTGACCCCCAATTGAAGATCGTCGAGCTAAGGCACTCTATCACTAATAGTAGGTGGTTCTTCATAGCTTCGTGGGGCTCTTGTGCCCCCGCAGCTCATGTAAGAGTGAAAGTAAGGCTCTCAGTGTCAGATCCTGAACAGTGGAGATGTCCACCTTCGAACTGCCCTGTCCATATTTTGCCTTCGAGCAAATACGAGCCTTCACCTCATCCATCTTCTCCCCAGATGGCCTGCTCCCAGTCAACCGAGGCACCGGCCCTCATCGCGACAATCCTGTCAAGAAGTAGACATCCGATACGTCCAACTCCAGTACCTGATCTCGTATCCGGAACACCTGTTCCTTTACATCCCATAAGTCAATCAAGTACTGTAGGAGCTCTGGCTGAGCTCGCAAGTAGGATAGCATGAAGAATTTCTTGAGCCCACACGCTCTCAGAGCTTCCATGCAATCGTCATTAGCTAGGGCTAATGTGTCCACTTGGTCATGTTCCCGTTCCTTCCATGTCATCACCATTTTTGCGGATTGCCTTGCAAATACAAGTCAAAATGATGCATTAGACCCTCACACAACTTGAAATTGCAGCAAAATGGGTTTTAAATTTGTTAAAATTGGCCTAAAAATGCGCGCGGCCATTGGCGCGACTGTTTCTAAAAAAATCGCGCCCATGGGCGCGCGCCCTATGGGAAATTTGCCCCATTGGCGCGGGTCTGTGCCCGAAACCCGCGCCAATGGGAGCAACCCATAAATTTCAAATTCCCCCCATAGGAAATGAAAATGCAATTAAAAACAAATTTCAAACGGATGAAAATGGAGCTAAAGACAAGACCACTTACCTGGCACTAACAGCACTCGAAATGGTCTACTGGATTGGTTGCAATCGCCAACTGAATGTCGCACTCCAAAAGGCCCTAATGTCGCTCTCCAAAGGTAAAAGGTGAAAAGTAATTTTTATTTTACCATTTTCACCATTTTATAGCTATTTGACCCTAAATAGGCCTTAAAAAGTCATTTTATGAATATTTTCATGGATATTTGTGTCGAAAATGGGTTTTACGTCGATTTTTTGTGTAGCAACAGGTATTTATGGAGTTTTCATGGCGAAATAAGTTGTATTTTATACTTTTTCGGACTCGGTAAATACACGAAAAAGTCACTTTGGAGTCATCTTTTTCTCTTTTCTGACTCTCTAAACATGAAAAGAATGTCGAGTTGGTCCTCTCAACTCATTAAATGGATATGAGAGGCGGTCGTATTTAAACTCTTTTCCGACTGTTTAAAAAACGAAAAGATCGTCGAACCCTTGTCATTTCTGGTTCGTTAATGGTCATGAAATGACGTGGTTTTGATTGCTTTTTTACTTTTTCAGATCAGAGTCACTACTTATAAAAAGTACTCCTTGATCGTAATGATCAAGCGGTTCTTTCGAACATGGTTTTATACTTTTTCGGGTTCGAGAGACACAACTTTACGAAAAAGGACACCCCTGGAGTTTCCTTTTCGCTGTCTTTTCAAACTCTCTAAATATGAAAAGACGCCGAGTTCTTCCTTTGTCAGACTCGTTAAAACTTCATGACATCAGATTCCGTCATGATGACGCCTCTCAAGCATATGCTATCCCCGTCAAGCTTGCCATCCAAAAATAATCGGGGTACTTGCCAGAAATGGTGGGGGAATAAAGGAACCGTAATCATTGTCGTGTCGGCAGTATGTCGCTCTTGAACATGGAACTTGTCTGCATTCGTGTCTGGGTGGGGACATCTCATCTTGTTTCACACTGGCCTCCATGGGTTTGGGTTATCCTGTTTGACCATTCATCTGCTCATCGCCTTGTCACCATGACCCTTGATGATTTGATATCAAATACTGCCAAGTCCACTGTCATGTCGCTGATATGTTCAAGAGAAGTTGACCTCTGCAGAATATTCAACCTCCCTCTGATACTTCACACAAAACATTTTATCCTTCTCTGTCTCATGTCGATGATGTGGGAAACATTATGGCCCACCTTCGATTAAGGTCACTTCCTGTCGACTTCAGCTCATTATCTAGGAAGTTGACTTAGAGACTCCCTTACGGTACCTTGGAGCCTGCATGCCTCAATGGCAGGTTCTTCGTATTCGACGTGAGGTTTTCATCATTGGCCTCCGATCGGATGATTCTACGGGTGTTTGACAACAGCTCACTGATTCGCATGCCGTGGATTGTACCTATAGTACCATGAGGACCATTGTCATTATTGGTGGTACCTCTCGCCTCTGTTAACAATTTTCATCATTGACTGGTAATCAGACGATGTTCTCGCATGTTCGACTTCGACTCCTATATTCGCATGCTTGAACTTGTACTTTGTTCGGGTCGAGTTGGAGTGCAAGACCCTAGATTTTGTATGATGAGATCCAGGTTGCATTTTGTGGATTATTATAATCACTACATGACTCATTCACTGGATGGCCGCGACCATGCCTGAGTCCATTCATTGATCCTCATTGGATGGCTGCATCCATACCTGGGATCCAGATTTTTATGTACTCTGCTATGGATGGCTGCGCCCATACCATGTACATCATGTATTTGAGATATCAGTTGTACTTCATGCAGGTTCTCTAGTGGCCGTGTTTTCAGTCGACCATGTTCTTGTAAAGCACTTCACCCCTCTCTCTCTCAGGCTTCATGCTTTAGGGGGCATCTGTTACACAGTATTTTATAACCGTCCCTGTTACCCCTTCTCCCGTACATTGGAGGACCTATTCCGGGACCTGTTTGAAGTGACATGACTTGAAAACACCTGCTTTGTATCCCTTAAAGTATGTACTCTATATGCCTTGAAGACACCTTCTGCAAAATACCCAAAATGTATCCCTTTCTCCATTAGCACTGTTCCACAGTGTATTGCTCGCGCCAATGGGGTAAATCCTCCAAAGAGGGCGTGCCAACTGGCGCTCTGTCTCAGAGTTGCACTAGCGCCAACCCAGTTGGGTAAAGTTTTTAACCATCAAACTTCTGAAGGTTCCTTCCATCTTATCCATGAACTAATTCCAGTTTGAAGTGGTTCAGTTGGGCTTCGAATCTCCCAAGGAGGGAAGTAGTTCTCCACCTCTCATGGAAGCTTCCTAATGATAAGGGAAATCCCATGAATCAAGTGGATGGTCTTATCTACTCCTCCCATCTCTATATAAGCTTTTTCTTTCCCCTTTGACAAGCTAGTTGGTAATTCTTGGTTAGTAATTCTACTTTTCAAGCTCCCAAAGTCTGAGAATTGCTAAGCTCATCTTGCAAGAGGCCTTGTTCATCCATATGAGGCTAAACCCCTAAGGAGGAGATCCATGTCCAAGTGATCAAGGAGAGAGAGGCTTGTTCCCATCCCCTACAAGCTTTGCAAGGCATGTGTTGCTGATTCACCTAGCCAAAGGAGGATTTGACGTCAGAACTTGGTTGTATTCTTTTTTGTTTTATCAATAATAATAGACGACTATCATTATGGTTCCACTCATGTGTCTTTATTATGATGTTTGAGTTGTATCTTTTCTGATTGATACATAGTTGCATTTCTTGGATTCTATGCTTGTATTTGTCTTTTCCTTTGCAGGTGCAGGTGTCTGCTCACGAGGATCGTTAGGATTGTGACCAGCTGAAGCGAAAGAACGGAAGCGACGACTCTTCTACGAATATAAGCATTGGATTCGAGGTAGGATCTCATCATCGGCCTTTACTTTGCAATTAGGAACCTGCGTGTTAGCGTTGCTCGATTGTTGCTAAACCCCATTTAGGCTAGTGGGATCACCTCTATCTGCAGAGGGGATTTACCTACACGACAATTTGGCGACTCTGCTAGGGAGTTGGATGTTGCCTTGTTTGTTTTATCTTGTCTTGTTGTTTGATTTGTAAACTATTAGACAGAGCCTAAAGTCTGGCCAGATAGCCTTTGAAATGCTATTGCTTTGCATTAACGAAGTAGATCAACGCTACTTCATTCCATCTCTAGTTTGGCTTGCAAACCGAACAACTTGGGACTAGCCTTGTTCCTTGATTGTTTCCTTGGTTTCTCCCGCTTGTTTTGCTTTTTGGGTTGGATACCTGTGTGGTTTTTGCCTCTTGAGAGTACTTAGGTATTGTTGATTTAGCCTTGGCTCTTGTGTTTTTTTTTATTTTCCATAGCAAACTCGACTGGCGCTAGTTTATAGCATGACAGTCGTGCCAGTTGGCGCAAGTTGCACATTGACAACCCGTGCCAATCCTGAAAGGTGCCAGTTGCAGCCTAACAGTCGTTCCAGGCCTGTTAACTTTTGAATTTTGCTTGGTTATTAACTTTTTGAGCTTTGGTTTTGTCCTGAGTACCTTTACTAGACTGCTTTGGTGTGTTGGAGTGTGATTTGACTGGTTTCGATCGCTACCCTTTGGGTGTTTTCTTTTTCTATCAATTTCGCATTTCTAACCCTAGGGCATCTAGTGGCCTTGTGAATCGAGCCTTCCTAAGGTTTTTTGATATTTTTGTTGTCCAGTTGTCCAGTCGACTCTTTTGTTTGCTCCCTTACACTTGCTTCGTAGTCGTGAATCATTTCGTTGCATTATTTAGGTGATTTGCTTCGTCTTCACTTGAATTCCGCTTCGTCTCACTTTGAGCCCAGATCACACGGCTCATTGTTTGCTTTGGGATCTTTTTGATTTTTTGGACGTTTGATTTGTGTTTTGAGGAACTGAACGTGTGTGTATTGGTTAGAATTTGTTAGTATTATTTCTCAAAAAGTTCTTTAGTGCATTTTGCCAGTATTGAAAAAGAAAATCTCTTTTTCTTTGGAACGGTTAATGAAAGTTAAGACTTTTCATTTTGATTAGTGAATTAGTGATCTTAAAGAAAAGTTTAGTGATTTGCATTAGATGCATTAGGGGAACTCTTTGTTGTTTGTGATCATTTCGTTTGCATGAAAGCTCTCTAACTCTTTTGTAATTAGCATTCATCGAATGGAATGACATGTTTTTGCATATAGATTGCATTTAGGGATTTTGAGAAATTACATACGGTAGGACCTGAAAACCGAAACTAAAACTCAAGATCAACTTTAAATAATCGATGACTTATAAAAGCATTGGAACATACGTCACATTAGATAGCTAGAGATGCCCGACATCGTTAACTAGTCATTTGTTCTCACATAAAAGGTTGGGTGACCTCCTTGTGTGACCTCAACTGGTCAGTACAACTGTACCCACGTATCGTCACGAAATATATGGGGAAACTCCACTAGTTATATCCTTGATCCATAGGAAGCCATGTCTGCCGCTAAGCCGAACACATGAACACAAATCCGGAAGAATGACTGCCGTACGGAAAGTCCTTGGCTTTCATATGATTGCTAAGGTGTATATGCAGTTTTACGGATTGTCTGGTAAACCCCTTGCCTAGTTTCTCCAGAGCAGTCAATTTTTGATCCTTTTCGGACTCCTTAAAAGAAAAGGCTCTATTGAGCATTTGTCACTTTGGTTCACTAAATATTCGAAGGCGACTAGAGTCATATTTTGTGCTTTTTTCGACTCTTAAAACATGAAATGGTCAAGTTGTGTCCTAATGTCTTAAAAATTTATTTGACCATGATTACATTTACCTTGTTAGGTCTTGTGTGCGTTAGTTTTGAGTAGGGTATTTTATCATTAGCTTGTCTAGGATTTTTTCTTGATTTGATCATCCTGGCGGATCCATCAATCCCGTCTCCCGTCCCGAGTGACCAAGGGTCTCCTTCTTCTACTCCTCCTGAGACACTGGTTTGTGGTGACACTTTCCCTGTTATTCCAAGTGTCCAACTGTTGAACTCTCATGATCCAGAGGACGAGATTGACGATTTCTTTTGGAACCCTATTTGGGAGCCTTCTGAAGAGGACTTTCCCTCTACTCCTATTGGTGTTTCGTCCCCGATGGCTTCTTCTGATATGGAAGCCACATCTCCTATATCACGTGGAACACCTGTATTGTCGAGTATTGAGACTCCTATCCCAGCCACATCCCCGATCATATTTACGCCCTACACCGTTACACCTCTCGGTATCACAGTCCCGCGCGCTATAGATCTCTGAGAGATGCCATGGGTTCTGGGAGTTCCTCTTCGATGTGGGATAATAACATTGTTCCCACTACGGTACCTTTCATTTCCAAAGTTCACCATACTGCTGTCATGTCAGTTCCGACCAATCCAACCGTTTGTGTCGCATCGTCAACTCTGGTTGCTAGTGCCGTTACGGCATCTTCCGTTGTAACTACTATTTTTGGCCCATCCCGTGGCCTGGTACGTAGTGGTCAGTGGGCACATGCTGCCAGAGTCATTCATCCTGCAAGAGGTGCCCCACCTTCTTCTGATTCTATTTCAGTGAGGGGGGCATATTCTCAGTACTTTCATGCTGTCCAAAATCCAGGCGGGAAAGGCCCTTATTATGACCCTATCATTCATTATTTGTATACCTCCTTGCTAGCTAAACCTGT
Organism: Pinus taeda; assembly: GCA_000404065.3. Taxonomy (NCBI): domain Eukaryota; kingdom Viridiplantae; phylum Streptophyta; class Pinopsida; order Pinales; family Pinaceae; genus Pinus; species Pinus taeda. The sequence goes on from APFE030026584.1 coordinate 69,374, forward strand.
TGTTGAGGGTATAGTTTCGTTGAATGTCGCTTGGGGTACCACCGGTTATGGTGGTGGCCAATTCCGTCTGAATCAAAGGCAGCCTCATCAAGGACCATCATACCAAGGTTAGCCATCCTACTCGCAGCCTAATTATGGGCAACAGTATTATGGCCAAACCTATCCAGGGCAACCTGGAGGCTCACAAGGACAACCCTCCTAGGGACAACCTTCGGCCTCTGGTGGTCCGTCTTTAACATATCTTGGGCAACCTTCTGGAAACCTGGGACAACCTTATGCTCAACAAGGACAACCTGGAGTCCAGCAGGGATACCCTTCAGGTCAACCCTACAGGAATCTGGGACAACCTTACGCGCAACAAGGACCACCCGAAAACCAGCAAGGCTACCCTTCTGGGAAAGGTGGCCAGCCTTACATGCAGCAAGGCTAGCCCACTGCTTAGCCTAGTCAACCATCTGGTCTGCAAGGACAACCTTCGGTTACGCAAGGACAACCGAACACCTAGCAAGGCCCACCTTCTGGGCAGGTAGGTCCATCTCAGATCCAACCAGGACAACCCTCTGGCCAGATGGTGCAACCTCAGTCTTTGCAAGGATATCTCTCTCGGCCGGCTCAACCGGGCATGTAGATGGTTCCTACTTCTCAACCCAGTTACCAGCCCCAGAATCAAACTAGTGTCCAGCCGCAAGGTGGGTATCAATCCCAACCTTCTTATCAAACGCAGCATGGTTCTAAGGCTCAATATGGAGCCCAGCAACCATATGGATACCCGTAACCCCAGGGGCCAAATAAATTTGCCCCATATCAAAATTATCAGCAACCCAGCGTTGCTCCTGCCGGCCAGTATGGTAGCCAATGGGGTGCTGGGGGGCAGAACCAGAATCAACCATCCAGTTATGGATATAACCCTTATGGATAGAGTTCCTATGGACAAGGTCCTTTCGGACCAGGTCCATCCAGACAAAGTCAATGGTGGCAACCGAAGACTGGATGGAACTCTGGCCCGACCTCATATCCGTAGATGTCCTTCAACCCGCGGCAACCATTTCTAGCGACATTGGAACTGCCCGATGTGTCGAAGTTAAGAAATGATCCCATTTTGCATAATCCACAATGGCCACCAGTTCCAACTAAGATACCCGGCAATTGTCCCAAATTCGACGGCAAGTCTAGAGAGGATCCTCAATCCCATGTAATGACTTATCACCTATGGTGTTCGTCCAATTCATGGCTTGACGATTCGGTTCGACTTCGCCTGTTTCAAAGGACTCTCACCGGCTCCGCTGCTAAATGGTACATTGAATTGACCTGTGGGTCTTTTCAAGATTTCAATTCATTGGCTATGGCATTCCTTACTCATTTCGAGTTACCCATTCGGTACGAGATAGGGACCCATCTCCTTACGTCTCTCAAGCAGGATATGGCTACGCATATCACGGATTGTATACTTGAATGGAGAAGGCATCGTCAGTTGATCAAATTTTGGATTCCTCATCAACTCCTCACTGAATGGTTCACAACTTCCTTTGTCCCTAAGATTGCACGGGACATTGCCATGGGATCTTGTGTAACTGAAGAGCAAGCTATCGCGCATGCTCAGTACCTTGACTTAGTGTACTCTCAGTCAGGTACTTTGTATGACTATTTGACTGATGCCCTGAGACACGGTACATCCAAAGATCCACCAAAACCATCTGTTGATGGAGTTATTGGCTCTGTGAATCCGTCATCGAAAAAATCATCTTCGAACCTTGGGAAGCCAAAACCAAATGCTTCTAGCGAAACCACTTCTCAGGGTGGTTCTAATTCTGTAAGTACTTCCGAGGTTAACGTCGTCCAGTCCAAAACGGCGAATAAGGCCTCGAAAGGAAAGAAAAAGGGGAAAGAAAAAAATAAGTCTGAGCAACCTAAACACGATTCCTCCAAACCTCCATCCGAGGAAGGAGCTAAGCACAAAGCCAAGTATCCATGTCTCATCTATGATGAGGATCACTACACCAAAGACTGCCCTAGGTGATCCGAGGTTAGTCGTTTGTTGAAAGGTGCCCCTGGGATTCCTGTGGTTCTAAAAGAACCTTTCCCCTCTCAATAGACTCAAATGGTGGCTGATCCATCTTCGTCTTCATCTCCCTTTGGTTCCCAAGTCTTCATGGTTGGATCCATTCCCGTTCATGTAACGACTCAAACAAAGGAGTATCCGTCATCCACCTAGAAGGAGCCTAAGGTCCCCTCACGCTCCTTCATCCAGCTCTGGTCTGCTCCATATTGAGAGACCAAGTATTGAGACGACCATCTGACGCCATCCCAAAGGAGTACTCAGGAGATCATCTTACAACCCAAATGCTCATGCTGCCTAGCATTATATCATAGTTGAGGACTTAGCACAGGCTCCGTTAGCTATGTCCGCCTTAGAGGTTCTCCAGAGCTGCCCCCCTCAGAGGAAGTCTTTGCTATCGGCCATTGGTGGCATCGACCCAACAGATTCGGATTTGATTACCTTTGATCTCAAAAGCCATGTCCCAAGGCTGCCTCATCAGATCGCCTTTCTTATACAAGTCATCATCAATTCCAAAACAATCCATCATACAGTTATTGATGAGGGCGCGTCAACTTGCATCATGTCTATTACCTGTTGGAAAGTGATCGGGTCTCCAACTTTGAGCCAGTCTCCGACGACACTGGAAGCCTTCGATGGGAGAGAATCTCGTCCCTATGGTATTCTTCAATGATTTCCGATTACTTTAGAAGGGAAAACCGTTGAAATAGAAGTTAAGGTTGTTGACGTAAATCTTACTTACAACCTCCTTCCGGGCCGGAGTTGGACATATGCCATGCGTGTCATGGCTTCATCCCTCTTTCGTGTCATTCGTTTCCCTCACCAAGGGAAAATTGTCACGATAGACCAGCTCTCCTTCTTCGCTTCCTCTTCTGAAGGAAATGTGCCTTTCGTGGAACATACCTCCATCCCTTTCAAGAGTGTGGGAGTCGGGCTCTTCAAAGATCCAGCCCTCATGGGTGTTTTCTCCCTCCCACCTCCAAACCTCGCCTCTATCAGCATGATTTTAGTTTGCTCTGACCCTTGGGTTCTTCCACCCATCGACCAGATAGAATCATGGGGCGAGGAGATGCCGTTGAGTCCCGCCGAGCTCAACTACATCGAAATTGCTGTTGTATCGGCTCCTCCTGCTGAACCCGCTTCTTTAAGCGGAGCTCTTGACTCATACGACTATTCCCCTTGGCTTGGAGAATGTGCCTCCTCAGATCCATTAAAGGAAATATTTCCTTCCAACGAAGCCATCATGGAGACCATGTCTCTTAAGGAACCTCTGTGGTTCAATCTTCATCATCGTTCCTCGTTTCTCCCTACCCTTCGGGAAACGTTGACCTGTCTTGAGCCGTTTGCTCCGTGTCTCCCTTCACAACCTCTTCAGACACTTGTCCAGGTCTATCAAGTATCATCTGAAGGGAATTTGGGGAACATTACGCAGACCCAACCTATCGACATCTCTGTCAAACCAGGGATTGTCGAGAATATCTACATAGGAGTCACCTGCACTCCTGAGGAAATTCAAATCTATATAGCTCTTTTTCGCGAATTCTGTGACGTCTTTGCATGGTGTTATGAAGAGATGCCCGACATTGATCCTAACATTGTAGTGCATGAGATACCCACGTATCCAGGAGCTAAACCTGTTTATCAGTGTTTATGCCCTGTGCACCCCCGCAAGGCTGCAACTATCAAAGCGGAAGTTGAAAAACTTCTTAAAGCTGGTTTTATTTACCCTATCCCATTCACAGATTGGGTCTCTAACATTGTCCCTGTCGATAAAAAACAGGGTACTATTCGTGTCTGTGTCGATTATTGTGATACTAATTGAGCCTACCCGAAAGATAACTACCCCACACCTTTCATTGACCAGCTCATTGATGAGTGTGTTGGGAGTGAGATATATTCGTTTATGGATGGATTTTCTGGCTACAACCAGATTAATATCGCGCTCGCTGATCAACACAAGACAACTTTTATCTTTCCGTGGGGGACTTTTGCTTATAAAAAGCTCCCTTTCGGTCTCAAGAATGCCGGTGCCACTTTTCAACGTGCGATGTCTTACGCCTTTCATGATATCTGGCACATCATACAACCTTATCTGGATGACATTCCCGCTCATTCGGCTAAGCGCAAAGACCATCCATCACACCTCCGTGAGATTTTTCTCCGCTGTCGACACTACAATATCCGACTTAATCCACATAAATGTGTCTTCTCCGTAGAATCTGGTCGACTTCTTAGGTTCATCGTCTCCCGAGAGGGCATCCGCTTGGATCCCCTTAAAGTCGAAGCCATTTTGAATCTTCCTCCCCCTGCTTCTTTGCGGAAACTACAAAGTTTGCAGGGTAAAGTAAATTTCTTACGACAATTTATCCCGAATTATGCCGAGGTGGTAAAAGGTTTCACGTGGTTACTTAAGTGTGACACCCCGTTTCGATGGGATGCCATAGCTGAAGAGTCTTTTGCACATCTTAAAACTCTTTTGGTTTCTGCCCCTTTGTTGCGGCCTCTGAATTATCATCGCGATTACACGTTGTATTTGGTCGCTGCTGACACCACCATCGTTATGGTTCTGGTTCAGGATGACAATGATGGCACTGAACATGTTATTTATTACCTTAGCCGCAATTTGTTAGACACGAAATCTCGATATGCTTATGTCAAGAAGTTGGCCCTCGCTACTGTCTGTGTTGTTCAACGCTTCCGTCATTACATCTTGTTGTGTACAACGATAGTGATCTCCGATTGCAACCCTATGACCTACATTCTGTCACGCCAGTTGCTGGGGGGCAAATACTCAAAGTGGATAGTCATCCTCCAAGAGTTTGACTTGGAATTTACTGTTGCCAAGTCTAAGAAATCAATCATCTTCACTGAGCTATTGTGTTCTTTTCCATCCACTACTGCCTCCTCTCAGTTAGAGGATTCCATTCCAGACGAAACTTTCTTCCTCATTAGCACCCTCGATCCCTGGTACGGGATATTATCGTCTACTTGCAGATGTCCACCTTCCATCGCAAGACCTCTAAAGATGCTCACTGACAGATCTGACATCAAGCCCAACCATATCGCATCGTTGGGGACACCCTGTACCATCTTGGTGTTGATTCTCTTCTTCCTCGATGTTTGACTTTTGAAGAAGCCGAGAGAGTTCTGAATGATTGCCACTCTGGTGCCTGTGGCGATCACATGTCTGGATATGCCACCGCACAGAAAATCCTCCATGCTGGCTATTTCTGGCCTTCAATTTTCAAGGATTGCATTCTTGCTGTTTGTTCGTGCCATGAGTGCTAGATTTACCAACGGAAGATGCGTGCACCCCCTGCTCCACTACACCCCATTGTAACCGTCGGCCCTTTTGCCAAATGGGGCATCGATTATGTGACCTATAACCCTTGCTCAGCCGGGGGGCATGGGTACATCATTGTTGTTGTTGATTATTTCACGAAATGGGCCAAGGCGATGCCTAGATTGTCAGAAGATGGTCACACCGCAGTGCAGTTTTTGTTCAACCATGTTATTTCACGGTTCGGAGTACCCCAAGCCATCGTCACTGATCATGAAAAGCATTTTTGTAATCACATGATGACCGAGTTAACAACCTAATTGGGCCTTAGGCATGATAGTTCGACCCCGTACTATCCTCAGGCAAACGGTCAAGTGGAAGTCGTGACCAAGGTTTTGGTCACGATGCTTCAAAGAACTGTTGGCATGCATGTTGGGTTGTGTTATATTCTTTCCACATAGTTAACAGGGGGTTTGAGGGGTACCCGTAACCCCACTTTATGGGGTCCAAGACAGCGCCCTGGAAAATTTTGGTTTTGGACCCTATGTTAGGTTGGGCGGACCCACCTATGGTTTTGTGCATGATTTTCGCACATGTTTTTTGGAAGCAATGGTTTTCAGTCCATGTTATTGGATCGATGGTTTTCTTGGTCCATGGTATTGGACGTGATGGTTTTTCGGTCCATGGTATTGGATGCTTCGGCATGTATAAATATGTATTGTAACATTGAAAGGAACATAATGAAAAATCAAGCTGGTAGCCTCGGTTTTGAGATCCAGTGG
>APFE030026589.1:0-20911 GCA_000404065.3 Pinus taeda
ATTCACTGAAATAAAACCTATTCTTCAAAATGGGCGAATGGAAGGTTGTAAATCCTAATTTCAAGGCCTAAATTTACCTTTTTTACCCTCTCCCTTAAAATAAGGTGGGCTATTTGAGGTGATTTGTAAAAATGTACTATGATACAAAATATTCGCCCACTAAAAATTTAAAACCCCTTAATTTCGCCAAAGGGCGAACATTCGCCCCTAAAATTTTCTATGGTTGAACTACTACTAGATGATAGCATCGATGAAGTTCCAAATGATTGGGAAGGAGTAGATATTGTAGTTTGAGGAGGTTGAGAAACAGATGTTGAAGCTCTAGTTCCCTGTTGAACAACAATCTGGAGTGGAGGAGTGGATGATTGACTTCGCACTGGAGAAGATGAAATGGATGATGATGATGAGAAATTTTCACTATCAAATCCTTCAGTTGTTTTCCTTGCCCTTTTCCTTTTAGGCAAAGGTAACTCAGTAGGTTCAATACCAAGCTTTTCACTCTGAAGTCTGGTGAGAGGGTGACAAGGAATGAATTGTGAAGTTACACTGCCTTGAGATACCTCAGATTTATGCGGAGATATTGAGAATCCTTGAATTTTATGGATGAGAGACTATACTTCAGGAGATTCTGGAGTTAATTTCTCTAAAATATTTTGGGGTTGAGCAGTGGTCGTTGTCTCTTCTACTTCTCACTTGGAAACTAGAGTTCCACCCTACAAGGGAGAAGTCGGAGGTGAGGTGGAGGGAGATTTACTCTCAGAATGGATTTTAGATTTTGGTTTGCTCGCCATACACAGTTCATTCCCTCCTTCTAATGCCAAAAATGTTGATTCCTCAAAAATCGTTGCATCAACATCGGGGAAAACCACCCGGTCCTGACCTTAAAAGTAGCTCATTTCTCGTTTGGTGTGGTGGCTACGAATGGATATAATGGTACTAGTTTCCCAATGATTTATGAATGGGATGGATAAGTGTCTAATTTACTTATATCTAATGGAAAATGATAAAAGATTTATTCTAAAATTCAATAATTTGATTAACTAATATATTTTGGGAAATCTCTGTTTTAGTGCAACTCTTAATGGTTCTTATTGAAAAGTAAGCATGTAGATGACTTTACTTTTTAAAAAAAATATTCATTCATATGATAATTACTTTGTTCAAATAGTTGAACAAAGTAATAATTAAAACATTATTTCACTGATATTTATATATCATTGACGCATATATAGATGAAAAAAAACAATTATTGAACATTCAATAGTGATAAATAGAAGAGATTGTTGTAAGAGCTTATACATACATCAATAATAGCAAAAATGAATGAATCCTAGTCCACATAAAAGAATGAAGCAAAACATAGATAATAGTACCATATGAGTTTGAATCATTTCGACATGAATTTGCATTTGGATCCCGCTCTCTAACTTAAAAATACTCTTATAGGAAGCAGTGGTGCATATCAAACAAAAGTACTCTTCATTAAAAGCTCAGAATTCAGGTCCAGTTTCATAAACATATATATTGGAAGCACAATAGTGCAACTTCCAATCCAAGTCTTCATACAAAAATTTAGGACCCCTTCTAAAAACATGAAAGGGTCTATAAATACTATCTAAACTAACTAATTATGAAATAAAAATGTTGTGAGCTGGTGTAACCGAATCACAAATACATGAAAATCTCCCCGAAATAGATATGCTTGCAGTTGGTAAGGATGGTTCATTGTCTCGGCTGACTATGTTTTGGCTTGAGCTAGCATATGGAAAGCATCCGTTGCAGCTCTGGAGGATGACTCATACGTGAATGCAATTGGGCAGTATAGGTGGCATTAGTAATTTCAGGAATCATTCAACCGATTGCATTAGTCAAGCATTTTATTGTTGTCCTTTGACTATATGGTTTCACAATGAAGAATCAAAATGTTTCCCATGTTAGTGTTTGGATGCCTATGATTAATATTTGCCTCTTTTCCAGCTCCTGTTTCCATGTTTGCTCGAAGGCTTTGACTGATGGTAATTTCCCTAGGGTACATTCTGAAATTAAATTTGACAAATAAAGAGTATTATTAATCAATTCCATTAAATTACCAATCACGATCTACATCTTGATGTTTCCCTTTCTTCCTTCATCAGTTGATTTTTCCACTCAAGGAACATGATTTCCTTGTGTGGTTCCAGAATTTGAGGTAGATTTGCGGCTTGTCCTTCCTTGGTTTCTTGCCAGGAAAGAAACTATGTTAGTGTTTCATCTGCCTGCTCCAACTTTTGTCTGTCGTCAACCGACTTATCAATCATAGACGAGGAAATCTCACACAAGGGAGGAACAAGAGAAATATCAATACATAGCAAGTTCAATTGAGTAGATAATGCTTTTGTTATTTGGAGAGCCTCTTATTTGAATTCCTATACCTTAGGAAATTCCTTGAACCTTTCTATTTGTAATGATAGTTGAGTAATCTATTCATCTTTCGATTTGCCCAATTGTTCGTTCATTGTCTTTAGCTTGTTCAATTCTTGAGACAACTCCTTTTGCTTTTGAATTGCATGTTGGTTTATCCTCTATTTCTCTTTAACAAATTTCTCATTTAATTTCTCATTTGATTGCTTCTGTGATGCTAACTGCTGCTCTAACTGCTATATTCTCTGTTGTCTTTCCTGTACCTGTATCTCCAGTGATATGATCACTTGATCCTTTTCTTTAAGAAAATTGCTAACTTCCAACGCCTTGTCCATAGTAGTTGTTGTATATGCCCCGTTATACTGAGAGAGTTTAGTAAGATATTCGGAAGGGTTGACTTCCTCTCTCCATACCACATTAGTTATCTCCATCTGTGTAGGTAAAAGAGAAGATTGATCAAGTTTTCTCTTTTTCCTTTGTCTTCTTATTATAGCCCTATGCTTAGGGCTGTAGAAGACATATAAGGGTGGTATTTCTTCTACACGCAAAAAAATCTCATGAGAAGGGTTCTCTGGTATCATTTCAACATCTATCTGGGTCATGGATGGGCCGCTAGTTCCTTCAGTTAGAACTATATTAGTTGTTGTCTTTTGTCTAGTTGTTACTTCGGGTGTACTAAATCCCTACAGGCTCTCAGTATTACTGATAATTGAGTCAAACTGTTGCCATTCCTTGAGTAGTTTGGGATCAATGTGAACATCTCAATCAATAAGTTCACCGCCCTTTTCTTGTTCTTGCTCTTGCTCTGGCGTTTTTTCTTTCTCAGGAACTTCTTCTACTACAGGAGCTTTGTCAACAATTTGTTGTTGAGTTTCACTTGACTGGACTATTGGGGTTGTGGCTAATAGGTCTAAAGGTAGAGTTTGCAACCTCTGGTCTCTAAGCATATTAAACATTTCCAATCCCTCATCTTGATACCTCATCCTAGCCAATGCTTTAACTTGAAATAATGATTCAGCTGAGGAAAATAGAACATCGAATTCATCGGCTTTATGATCAAACTTAGCAATTTTGGCTTGAAACATGACATTATAAGCAACCTGTCTTGGATCATATGGCCTGTTAGGAATTGTGGCTAGACTCAGCATTAGCATCTTTTATGTCTCCTTCTCTACATGCTTATAGTCATGCAGAGTGAAAATTCCTCACCATAAAGGGGAGTTTGGCCAAACATGCTTCTTTGAATCCTTAAGGGTTATGGATGTCCCTTCTACTATTATTTGGAAGGCAAACTCCCAAGCTAACAACTTCTCAGGCACATACAAGGGAAGAAAATGGGTTTTAGTAAGGCTACCAAAAAGCCTTATGTAAGTAAATTTCTCTTCCCTGAACCAACTGCCTGCTGCTGTTAAATCAACCTTTGCTTCTGGGGATATCCTTGGAGTAGGTTTATTAAAAATAGAATAATATATAGGGAGAATAAAACCATTGCAAATTTTATACAAATGATTTTGGTAATTCGCCTTCCATAACTATTGGTGGTAAATATGGATTCGATTCGGGCCTTGAGGAGTCCATAACCACCCAAGTATTGGATATTCAGAATTAAAGCAAAGGGTATCCATTATATAAGCATTGTAATAGAAGGGGGGAATAATCCGGGAAGTTTTATGCGCATTTGTCCTGTACTATAAAATTATTGTGGCTAGTTTATCAGACAAGATATTAGCCCAATCTATCACATAACAATTGATTGCAACTTCCATTAGGGGAACCATTTCTATGGTGAATTTGGCCGAATCACATATTCCCCATATCCTACACATCATAGCCCTGCATAACAATAAGGGGAAGCCAAAGAGTCAATAGAGTACTTACCCGATGACTCGTGCTTGTGCTTTTCAAGGAAATCTCTCCATTGCTTTATCAGGGCTAACCATGAATCATTCTCCTTTGCAAATGCATCCACGAAAACCTCATTGTATCACTTCTCAGGCCGAGGTACATGGTACATTTTCATGAGATCCGCAGATTGAAATGAACCAAATATCCTCCCATCAGCTATGCAAAAGGTTCTGTCCGAGACTAGAATTTTTTCCACTGCCCATCTTACTACGTCAGTATATGGCAGGATTTTAGCTCGCGTTGTTATTCTGTGTAGATAGGAACAAGCCAATTCTTTAAGAATTCCTTCCAATTTGTTAGTAGAATCGGTTGTGGCTTCCTTTGATAATTTCTCAGGATCCTCGGCTTCTATTAGACTGTAAATGCTCTCCCAGCTCGTGTTTCCTAGACTAAGGCACGTTGTATATGAGATTAATGCTTTCTTTCTTGGTTCGAGATCTTTGACTAGATGAACTACTATTGTAGGAGCTGCTACTGCAGGCTTCTTTGATTTCTTACCCATTTTCTCTGGTTCTCTAGTTTTGGAAGAATTATGTGCAAAGAGTTGCAAACAGTGATACCGAGGAAATACTGCTGCAAGACAATATGATAATCAATAGAATTACATCGATTGGCATCAAATGCAATATAGTTAAGGATTACCATGGATGAAACCCTTTGAAAAAATCATCCTTAACTACAATATTGAATAGTCTTTTAAACTGTCAATTGTGGTGAATATCATCATAAATGCCCATCATGTCGCCCATATGCCAAATGATTGTTTCAAGTGTGCCTTAGATTTTATTGATCAGGGGTCAATGATAAATCGTTGATTGGCGATCAGGAGTGCCAAAGGGAAGGCTTTTAAGAGTTGCTTTAAATATCTCCGATCATCGAAAGGTGATACAATATAATGCATGTAGAATTTCTTAATATATTTTTTCTTTTTGAGATGTGCGCCCAATTAATAGATCACAATCGGGATTTGACATGGTCTTTCTTATCCTTTTAGTGTGACTCTGTTAAGTGCCAATAGCCAATTACAATTTAACTTTATTGCATCCGAGGAATTGATTAGGATTTGCTCATATGTCCCTTTATTATTGACATGGCCGAGTCGCCGGTTGGCGATTTTCTTTATCACATAGGATGAATTGAGGGGCTTTGCTTTACTGTGCAGTGGCATTTGTTTTCCCTGATTTACCGATAGCAATTACCTTTTTGGATCGGAGGATTGGGTGATGTTGTGTTTGTGTGTTTCTTTTAATATTGCGATATGCAATCTCCAATCGCATTATCGCAATATAGAATGATTTTTTTAATATTATAAAGGAACACTTTATTTCTTATTTAAAAGGTTATATAAAATTATTTATTCACATTGGGGCTTTTAACATGGATTTTTTTTATGATGAGGTACATACCATTTTATTCACACGTCTAACTAAGTTTATTTTTTGAGGGACCCATTTCATATTAAGATTTTGTATAAAAATTTGTATGAAATGGGGGGTTGTTGTACAACACAACACCTCCTCAAGCTTGTAAAAAATAAAGAGGTATTTGCATGTAAATGGTGTGTAAAAGTGACAAAAAATCTTTGTTTTGCATTTGTAAAAGGCAGTAGTCAGTCTTGAACATGAAACCCCATCACTTTTCATGTTTGGGTTGGGAAATCCATTTGTTATTCAGTTGACCATACCTCATTTGAAAGTATTCAATTGGTTTGGGTTTTATTTTTGAGTCAAATTCTTCCAAGTAATTATGTTGTGTCTCTAATATGTTCAAGAGAAGTTCAACCTCAGTCAAAATTACATTGTCATTCTTAGCATTCAGTTGCATAGACCATCCCTAAGACAGTCCTCGATTACTCTAAATTGTTGTTCTTCAAAACTTGACATGAATTTCATGTTGTAGGCCCTCCTGCGATGAGTCTCTTTCGATCGACTTCAACTCATAATCTATGAATTTGATCTAGAAATCTTCAGTGCCTTAAGGCTTGCATGCCTTAATGGCAAGTTTCTTGCCTTCGACTATAGGTTCTCATCATTGGCATTCGATCAATTTATTATATGAGTGTTTGACATCAAATCATCTATTCACACTTAATAGATTGTACTGGAAGTACCTTGAGAGCCATTGTCATTATTTGTGGTTTCTCTCGCACATGTTAATGGTTCACATCATTGACTAGTAATCAAGTGGTTTCTACCATGTTCGACTTCGAGACGTACACTTGCATGGCTAGATTCATACTACGAATCAAGAGATGGAGATCAAGACCCTAGATCTAGTTTCATCCATCCATGCTACATGGATTTATTAAATATTCATGATTGTAAACATAGATCCATTGACATGGATCTTCAGACGTATTTCCATACTGTGATATTTAGACATTTATGTTATGAGTATGAGAATGCCTACCTCAGTGATGATATTATATATGGCATCGTAACATTTTTTTGGTTGTTTCAGGTCTCTGACTGTAGTCTCCAACCCAAACCTTCTTATGATAAAGCACTTCAGTCATCAAAATATTTCTTTTGACTTTGCACTTTAGGATGTGACATCATTTTGTTGCATTATACAAATGACCATTGATTTGGATCTCTAGCTATCCAAAAATGTGTCCCAGATGATTCCCTTGCAAAGTTTGAAACTAAATTATCCAAAAGAAAGTGGAATTTCTAGATCCTATGGTACAAAACCTTGATTTTGGCTATATTCATAGTTTCCTAGCCGATTCATGCGCATACACATGGAAGACCATTATTATCTACACATAAGTACATACTATCTTCCACTATGACATGAGAACATGACTTGAAGTACGTAAAAATAAAAAGTAAAGTCTAGAAGCATTGTTGGTAGCATCTATCCCAACCAACTTCAAATGAGTGCCTATTCAGTTTTGATCCCTCCCATCATGGAGCAACTCCCCTTCCTTTGTGGTACCTCTATCCCACTAATAGTGGATCTCATCCCTTGGAGAATGGATACGTGACTTCCCATTCTTGGCCTATAAATCCACTACAAGTATGAGAATTGGAAGAGGATTGTTCGAAGTAGGTTTATGTTGTTGAGATTAGGTTGGAAGGCTTTTCTTCCAAGGGAGAGGGCCGGAGATTGCAGAAGGGGCATGCTACATCAAGGCTACATGGTTGTAGGGATTTTCTATAGTTTTATGAATATAAGAAATTGTTCTTTCTTAGTTACATCTCCATTGATTTAATTTGTAGGATTCCTTGATCACCAACATAAGTTTTGGTCACATAATTGATAATTTCACATGTATAATTGGTTAATTCATTCATTTATCTCTTTGATTATATGTTGTATTCTTTAATATCTTGTTTGTCTTTGTATTTTCAAATCTCTTTCAGGACATTGCGGAGAAGCTGTTGAGAGTGACAATAGGACATATAGAGAATCAAAGAATGAGTGATCAAAAATTTTGAGGGACTTCATCAATCAGTTCACTAAACCAGTAAGAGGCTTCTTTCATTCTATTTTCTTTTGAACGATTAAAACTTAGAGAAAGGTAGAAGTTACTCTGCGTTTGTTACTAGGGTTCTTTAAAGTCCATTGAGACCTCTCTTGTCTACAAGAGGGATTTTTCCACCTAACATATATCCACATGGGATCTGATCCAAACACGAGGAGTTTAGAGTCTGTCCTACTACATAATGTGTGGAAAACAAGAAGAAACCATGTAACATTTTCTCAATCACGGTCAATTCTCTAGCACAATATGGAGGAGAGTCCAAAAGTTATTTGGATACTTGTATTGATCTCACACTAGTATGATTGAAACATTGGAACAATGGAGAAAATCTATATTTCCTAGCTCGATATTCAATATAGCACAGGTCCTATTTTTCATATTTGTCATGTGGGCTATTTGGAAAGAAACGAACAAGAGAATATTTAGAAACAAGTAGAAATCAGTATATCGAACATAGTATACATTTAAGCCAAATATCAGAGAAACCATCCTGGAGGAACCTTGGAACCTTGATGATTGGAAAAACCAGCCTCCAGGAGCAAATTTTATGAATGAGATTGACTTATCTCCCAGTATGTTATACCCTATTTCATGGAAACCCCCTCCTCCATTTCCTTCTACTCCTATATATTTGCCTCCTTCTGAGGGCTTTGTAAAGCTAAATTTTGATGGAGCTTCCAAAGGAAATCTTGGCTTAGCAGGACTTTGAGTAATTATAATGGATTGAAGATACCACATTCTTAAGATCTTCACAACAAACTATGGTCTATCCAATAATAAGGAATCTAAATTATTTCTCTATGAAAGGGGTATTAAATTAGCTCTCTTAGCAGGATATATGAAGATCCATATTAACGAGGGTTGTTACTTAGCCATAAGAACGACCTATAAGCTTATCTAAGGAGTTCCTATAGAAAAAATATCTAGGATTTGGAGGTTTATTAATATGACATATCTAATATAATATTGTTGAAGGCTCAAAATGTCCTTGCCTCAACATCGGGGAAACCATCAGGCCTGGAACTTGCATACTATTCCTTTTCTGTTTAGGATAGCGGTTCTGAATAGGGATATAGGGACCACTTTCCTGCTCAAATATATCACGGAGTTTTGGGTGTGATATAGATGGGGTGAAAACTATTTATAGAGTAAATATGAATGCAAATAAATAAATATATATCTATCTATCTTATTCCTGAGATATAACTAACTTTGCATATGCAATTTCATAAAGATTTATTTATAAATGCAAGACAATATAGATCTTCAAACATTTAAAAGAGTTAAAAAAAATAAAAGATAATTAAATTGATTAAATAGTCAGTCATTTAATTATTAATCACATATCTCATAAAAAATATACCATTTCATACGTACAAATAAAGATAACAATTAATACACTTTTCAATAGTGAAAAAATGCTTAATTGAGTTGTGATATTGTATATAATAAGACAATGATAGAACTTATCTGACTTTTAAACATAAAACATAGCATTAATAAAAGATAATAGTACCACATATATCAATGCTCTACTTATGGAAGAAGACAGTCTCTGGTCTAGATTTTCTATAAAATTATCAAAGAAATATAGAAGTGCAAGTTCCTTGAGTCTTCTTACAAACATTATGAACCCTTTCTCCAAAACAATCAAAGCATATTTATAAATAAAAGTCATACTATCAAAATAGAAATGTATATTTTGCTAAGGAGGTTGAAACAAACACTCCTTGAAATAGGGAACAAAAAGATAAAAATAACTTATGTTTTAACAAGAAACTAAAGATGGGAAGTTGACTGCACTCCCATTTTCTCTTGCAATCTGTAAATAGCTTCTATCAGCTTCAATTCTAGGGGATGGGCTGGCCTGATACACATATGTCCTCCAAACAAGGCATCTGAAAGAGGTGGGAGCATGTATTTAGTTGTATTAATAAGGCTGTGAAGAACTAACCATTGTCCATAGGGCTTTACCAAAAAATGTTGATGATATTCAAGATTTAACTTTGATAATTTCTTAATGCTATATTATTTTTCCTTTTATTTGTTATGCCAATACTCTATGAGTATTTGAGTATCTGGAAATCATTCTCTTGGGCACTCAGTAATAAGATTAGCATATGTTAGACTTTCTCTAATAGTTTTTGTAATTTGGCCTGCTAGGTCTCTTTCTATGTAAATTGCTTCTTCAGCCTACTTTATTCTAATATCCCAATATCTAAAAGAATATCTTTGTATGATTATTGTATTTTGGAAGATTTTCTTTTATTCCATCTGAATTTTCCTACCAAGTGATGAAATCAAGAATCCTGTTGTTGATATCTTCATAGTATGTTCTTAATTCAAACATTTGATCAGTCAATGAGTCACTGTTTTTGTAGAGGTCATTCATGATCTTTAAATACTTACATAAGTTTACTTATTGTTGTGTGAGGAGAGCATTGATCTCTCTAGCATCTTTTTTGAATCCTTCAATATCAGTGTCCTTATGTATCTGAGTTATTCTAAGTTGAAGCTGGTCAATCTGCACATTTCAGCTCTGGATATTAGCTTCATTTTGTACATTCAATTGATCAAACTTAGTTTTTAATTTTGACAACTTGAGTTTCCATTCCTTATCCATATTATGTCTTGAATTAAGTCATGTTTTTTCTAGATGCAAGATTTTTTCATCTTTTTCTTTAACCAGTTGTTGAACTTCAGTAGCTTTGAAAATGGTGATAATAGCATAGGCTCCTGCATATTGCGAAAGCTTAGCTAACTCATAAAATGAATTATCTTGATAATATTACCATACCACATCTAATGGGATGATTCTAGGAAGAAGTTCCTGAGAATGTTCCATTCTTCTTTTCTTCTTATGTCGACTCACAACATCACGATGTTCAGGACTGTAAAAAATATCAAGAGACAGAATCTCTTCTACTTTGAGGATGATGTTGGAGGTGGGGACTATCGAGATAACTTCTTTATCCATTATTTGACTTGATGAATCATTTATAGGAAACTTTGTCTTATTGGCTACATGAGTCTTATCTATTTCCATTGAAACTGAATCATGCACTTCCTTCTCCTGTGTGCTATCTAGTTCTTTCTTGATATGATCCCATACTTTATCAAGCTCACTATTAGATAGGAGCTCTTATATTTTTTTCTCCAAGAGTGCATTATTGGGTGTCTTTTCTGTTTCTTTTGTAGACAGTGACAAAGATTTTCCTATAGGCAATTCTAGTTGTAAAGCAATCAGGCATTCATAACGTAGTTTCTGTATCCTTTTATTTTTGTACTCTTGGAATAAGACAATATCCTCGGGGCCCAGTCAGTTTGTGCTAAATTTTCAACCTACCTATCTGACTCACATGTCTCAAACAAATAATCAAAATCATAAGGTTCATGAACAAATGGCTTTATTTTAACCTAAGTAGTGAAATCATGAATGACCTTTTTAGGGTCGTACTGTCTAGGAGGAATAGTGGGGAGCTGCATGCCTTTGATTTGTTTGATTTCTAGGGTAGCATGATTGTAATTTTCAAGAGCATAGACTCCACATTGAATAGGAAATTGTGTCCAAATAACCTTTTTAGGGTCTTTCAAGACTTTATTTATACCATGACCTATGGTTTGATAGGCAACTTCCTGGGCCAAAACCTTATAAGGAACACAAATAGGAAGAACATGTGGGGCTGAAAGACTCCAAAATACTCTGGCATAAGTGAAATTTTCTTCAGTAAACCAACTACCAATAGTAGTGAAGTCTATCGTGGCTTCTTGAGACAACCTAGGGGCATTTTGATCAAAATGGCTCTGTACAAAGGAAGCATTAACTTATTGAAAATTCCATAAAAATGAGGTTAGTACTTAGATTCCCATAGGATATCATGATATAAGTGAATTGGTGTAGGGTCTTCAAGTGTCCATTTCCATCCTATTGAGGGAAAGTAAAAAGAGAAATAAATGGAATCCATAATATATGCACTCATCTAAAAAGATGTCATGATTCTTTCTGAAACATTGTGTTTTCGCATATATTATAAGATTTTGGACATGAAATTGTTGAACAAGATAGTAGCTCAATCCATTATTTCATAATTAGAAGAAGCTTGAATCAAAGGAACCCATTCAACTGTAAATTTTTGTGTGTTCGGAGAGCTGAACAATCTACATATCATAGTAGTAGCATAACAGAACAGACCAACAAGAGAGGTGAAAGGATAAATACCCTTACTATCATGCTTGTGCTTCCTTGGGTATTGTCTCCATTG
Organism: Pinus taeda; assembly: GCA_000404065.3. Classification (NCBI taxonomy): domain Eukaryota; kingdom Viridiplantae; phylum Streptophyta; class Pinopsida; order Pinales; family Pinaceae; genus Pinus; species Pinus taeda. The sequence continues at coordinate 12,058 of APFE030026589.1, forward strand.
TCTAATGGGCTCTGATTCTATTTTATTATTTTTGCAAAGGAATTGGTGACATCAGAAAAGGTAGCCTCAGATGATGATGAGGCATCAGTTGTTGCTTGCTTAACCGATACTACTATGGGGTTTTCTTCTTCAAATAGATTGTACATTGACTCCCAAGAAGAAGTACCAGAATTTGACGTGCATGTGGTGTTTGTGAATAATAGAGTCATCTATGTTGCTTATAGTTTGAATTGAGTTACTTCTGTTTCAACATACGAACCTTTTGTACAAATTCATGTAGATTCACAAATTCATACAATTTACTAAAACATAGGACAAGAATCTACTTCTACTATCAACCAACAGAAGCCAATAGATCGATGAAAACAATAATCAACAAGAGGAAGAAAACCAATGGCACATAACACAATAAGTTTTCCTGGGGAACAACACAGCTCAAACCCCTACTATCTAAATTGCATTAATCAGAAATCCAAGATGATAATACAATGCTTGTTCTCACAAGAACAATCCCAACACTCAGTATGATCAATATCCATGCTCACAAGCAAGCTCAAGTCAATCTCTAGCCTCTTCTTCTGTTCTCCAAGCCCTTATTTCCTTGTTCCATTCCTATGTCTGAATAGCCCATATTAATGGGAATATAGTGCATCCAAAACTATGCAATCCAAATTAGGTTCAGTTCTTAATTGCATGCACCATTTGTACAACTCAGAAAACTATACAACTAATAGTACACTATTCCTGCACTCTAGTCTCAACTGGATCTTTCTTAGAATCGACATGCATGAGTTTCTTATGAGGGAATATTCAGTTAGATAGAGTAGAATTAGTGGATACATTAGTGCAGCAACTTACTGTTAATTCTCTATTAGTTCCACAAATAGTTTGGGACTAATCTAACTGAACATAACTCAGTCAACTGAGTTATCTAATTACAACTCACAATTAAACTCATACTGGACCCCTAAAATATAGGGAGAACATATACATGACTTCAGAAAGACTTCCAAATCGAAATTCCTAAGATAATTAACTTAATTAAACTTAATTAACTATTTACAAGTTGATAAAAGAATAGAATTAGATTTGATTCTCAGATTAATTCAAGGACAAATTAAACTAGAATTTTTTTATTCTATTTTTAACATTTCTTGTTGCTATTTTCAACACCTTTTCCTTTATTTCCTTCTTTGAAAATTTCAACAGAATTTCATTTATTATTATTAGCCTACAAAAATGAAATATAGAGGAACTTTTTACATCTCCAAGGACGAAAGGACAAGCAAGACAAATACATACGTTTCAAATAACAACTTGCAAATTAAATCAATTTCGTCAACCTAGGAACATTAAAACCGTTAGATTTGAAATTTAATGAAAATATAAGTGCACACGGATCCTCATTAAGTGGAGCTTAGTCAGCAATTTCACATCGCAAATATTATTTGGAAGTATTTCATTTGAAATGATGATGCGATGTGTGATTTGTGATATGCAATATCGCATACATGCATAGGAGATTAGGGAGTGTTTCTTTTATATTGCAATCGTAACATAGAGATGTATGAGCTAATAAAGATTCGGTAGGTATGTGTGAATCATGATTTGTGATAATGACATGTCTATGTGGCGGATCAAATGAAGATTTATGTGTGGCAATGTGTTTTTTCTTTGTTTTCCTCGTTTTATTAAGAAAAGCTTTATTTGCAAATGATATCCCATATCACAATGTTTGATAAGGATATTATCATGACTTCTAATCATTTTACGATGTGTGATTTTATTTAAAAGTAAATCTAAGTTATTCAACTAGGACTTAAACCTAAAAGATAACCGAACATGTCATCTTTTTGGTTTTTTAGAATTTTTTGGAATATAAATCTAAGGAAATTTTTTAAAAGGGTCCCCATTATTTAAATGTTCTATCTATAAATAATAGGGGATTGTTGGTTACCGCAACATTTGGTGATTCATTGGAAGAACCAGTTATCTCTGAAAATTCATAAAACAAACTTTTAAACCTAAAAGTAAGGACCTTAAGGAAAGAAAAACAATTTTGAAAATGAGATCAATACAATTACTTTGAATTAAAATTTTCACTTAATTGTAAAGTTCCTTCTCACTTTTACAAATAAAAATATTTATTCATTAAAATCAATCATTAATTGGTAATAAAGATAAAGTAAAAGAATATTTGGAACTTAGCTTTTGATGAACTTATTTTGTCATAGATAGGGTTGTTGCAGCCAACAGGCGTCCATAGCCTCGACAGGGTTATCTTTTTCCAAATGGTGAACCAGTATCCTATCCATGTTTGTAAATCTTTAGAGCATATTTTGAGGATTCATTTCCCTTTTTAAGGATATTTAGAAGTCATTGTCTTGGTTTGGTGTATAGATAATGAGAATGCCATTCACAAGTGATAACAAACTTGAACAAGCTACCTCATGATGAGACTCATTGTCTTATACATTTTTTTTTTTTAAGAATAAGCCACTATCCTAGTTTGGTGGCCAATAATGAAAATGTGAACCTGTTATTTCCTTATGTTCATGGTAAGCAAGCTCGTGATGAGACTTCTTGTCTTCTAAGTTTCTTATATTTTTGAATTACTCTCTAAAAAAACTTGAACAATGAGTGGGGAGGTTCACATACTCCTTAAGAGTAATCGATGACAATTGAAGCTAAAGATACTAATATTTCAAAATATCCTTTTACTTCGTTAAAGGAACCTTTGTTCACTAATTATCAAGAATGAATATTTTATGAGGTTTGAAGTGATAAGGATCTACAAATTTAATGTATAAAATTTCAAAGTTTTAAAGTATTTATTTGGTCTTCAATTTTGAGATTATTTTCTCTTAAAATCAATACCTTTCAACTTTAAAGTCATAAAGAAATAGATATTTTTAAATGAAAGCCAATAATGTGCTACTCAATATTATTTATAACAGAAACATGGATATATACATATAATACAGTTGAACAGAAGTCCTACTAAAAGAATTGTTTGAGAATTAGACCATTAACAGGAAGAGTATCTCTCTTACCTTGTAGATATTGTAAAACAAAAGTCGATGGACCTAACAGTTCAACGATTTGGAATGGTACAAGCCATAATTTTTTAAATTTGGTGTTCTTTTCTTTTTCCTCATGTGCCTTGTCCCATTTCAAAACTAAGTCACCAATTTGAAAAGATTTTTTTGCTAACTGAACTTGCGTCAAAGGAAGATTTTACTAATTGTTGATGATGTGCATGAGTTTGTTTAGCCTTTTCCCTTTCTTCTTCTAGTTTTAGAATTTGAGACATCCTTAGTTGTATAGAAGAGGAGGGTTGTTCCTCAATAAATTGTACTAAGGCCAATGAAGGAAGAGCTAGATTGGGAGGGAGAATAGCTTCTTTTCCATAAGCTAAATTGAAAGGAGTAGTTCTAATAGAATCTTTCATATTTATCCTATCAACCCATAAATAAAATGCCAAAGATTTATGCCAATTATTTTGACTTTGATGAACAGTACGCATGATAATCCTAATGAGGTTTTTATTGGTAGATTTTGCTAAACCATTTCCTTGAGGATAATAATTAGTATAGTATTTTATCTTAAATCCTCTTTTTAATGCAAATTCATTCATATTATTTCCTGAGAAATAAGATTCATTGTCAAAGATGAGTGCATTAGGTAATCCAAATCTGGTAATAATAAATTGATCGATGAATTCAATAATGTTATCAGAATTAGCTACCTTTAATGGAATTTCCTCTACCCACTTTGTGAAATAATCTGTGGCAGTTAGGATGAAATTATGTTGCTTAGAAGAGTGAGGAATGATCTCACCTATTATATCCAATCCCCATTGTTTGAAAGGTTGTTCAGTATTATTTGGCTGGAGTGGTAGGGTTGGTTTCCTTTGTCTTCTTGCAATGGTCTAAGAAATTTTACATTTTCTGACATAGGAATGTGTATCTCTAAACAACATTGGCCAATAATATCTGGCATGAAGGATTTAATGTGTAGTAGTATCTCCTCCAAAATGTCCTCCAGCTGGTCCATCATGGAGGTCCTGCAAAAAGTTTTATGCTTCAGATTTTTCTACACATTTTAATAAAACAGAGTCATAATTTTTTTTGAATAACACACCATCAATGATCTCATACTTTTTTTCATTAAGTCTTCGAGCCCTTTTACTTTTATAATTAAGTTATCGTGGATCGTAGCCATTTTTTTAATAAAACAAAATATCAACATATTGAGATTCAACTTCAGTAAGACATACCTCAAATATTTGAATTGTATTACCTCAATCTTCATTTGCTGAAATATTTGAGGCTCTAGTAATTAGTCTACAAAAACCTTGTCCTTTAACAATTTTAGCAGGTTTAATGTGAAGATCATATTCTTGTAGATTTGTTACCCAGTTTTCTCTTTTTTCACCTAACTCTTTTTGTATAAGTAATTGTATCACTGTTGAGAAATAAACAATAACTTTTATATGAGATTTTAGTCAAACAATGTCTAAAATGTTTGATAGTATTGAAGAATGCAAAGGCCTACTTCTCTACTTCAGAATAATTGAGTTATGCTTCTTGAAAATTCGAATTGAAGAAAGAGATAGATGCTTTTATATTGTGATCATTGATTTGTGTTAGCACTACAACATAAGACAATTCAAAAGAAAAAATATACAAAATAAAAGGATAAAAAAAAATGGGGGTGATTAAAGAGGGGGCATCAATTATGGATTGTTTGATTGGTTGAAAGGATTCCCTTTCATTATTTCCCCATTTAAAAACATAAATTCTCTTGATCATGATCTGTAAAGGTAAAAAAATTTGGGAAAAATCAAGAACAATTTGTTTTACAAAATTAATTTGTCCTACGAAAGATTGCATTGATTTCTTGTTATGGGGCAAAAGGATTTCTGAAATACCCTTAATTGTGTTTGAGTAGATATATATTCCTTCTTTAGAGACAATGAATCATAGAATTTTTCCTTCACTTAAAGCAAAGTAGGAATTTTTATGATTAAGAGAAATTCCATATCTTCTACATCTCTCAAATATTTGCTTAAGGTCATGATAATAGTTGTTTCTTTTCTTAGAATATATGGTAATGTCATCCAAATAAACAACAATTGTTTTGTTAATTATACCTTTCAAAGTGATGTCCATTTCCATTTGACAAGGAGCTCCAGTGTTTATATTCTGAAAGCCATTTTATGATACGTGTAGGTTCCCCATTTAGTTCTAAATGTAATCTGTAATCTATCATCAGGATGAATAAGTACTTGATTGTAACCTGAGAAACCATCAAGAAAAGACATAAGCTTAGAACCAACAACTGACTGCAAGATTTTTCCATAGGTGGTAAAAGGAAATTTTTTTTTCACTGGCTTTATTCAAATTGCGAAAATCTATACAAATCCTAATGTCACCATTCTTCTTCCTAACTAGTAATAAACTAGATAACCAATTGGAATGCCTCACTGGAAAAATGTTTTTTCTTTGAGTTTATTTAGTTCATTATTTATTTGATTCTCTAGATTTGGATGAATCTTTCTTAATTTATGCTGAACAGGCTTAATATCAGGCATCATTGGGATGGTTTGTTGGATGATGGAAGTATCATAAGTCGTTAGATCTTTGTAGTTCCAAGAAAAGACATATTTAGATTTCTTCAATGGATGAATAAAAGATAATCTCTTATCGGGAGAAATACTTAGACCTAAATTGACATTTTGAGGTTTAGATTCATATCCAAAGTTTACTAATTCAAACCTCAAAAATTATCTAATAAATTAGAACTGGAAATTTGAAGTCTAAGGATTAGAGAAAGATAAAAATCCAAGAAATATGAAGTAATAGATTGAACTAGAGTCTGATAATGTTTCAAATGGTTGGAGATACAATGAATAGTATTTCGTACCTATTTGATAACAATTTATGAAACTCCAAATACTTGAAGATACTTGACATCAAGAGATATTACTTTGTACAAGCCTTGAACCAAAGCTTCATACTCATTTAGCATTATTTTTTCCCCATCAGGACTAATTAATACACATCTTGCTCCAGTACCATCATTAGATCTAGATCCATCAAAATAAAAAGTCCAAAACAAAGATTTAACTAAAGGCTTATCTACAAAATTTACACATTTGGTAAAATATGTCTATGTATAGTTTTCAATTTGCGAACTAAGAAAGGTGATTCTTGAGCTCTGAAGTTACCCCAAAAAGAGTATAATAAATAATTCCGAAGAATATTACTAGTGAAGATGATTGGTTTATTTTCTTCATCTAGATCAATTACTCAATATTTTGTATGTTTTTCACGTTCCAGACATATTTGATTTGCTTTTCTATTATATTGTAACCACATTTGAGACCAGTTTGTAGCAAATTAATCGTGTAACTTTTCACGCCAATCCCTACTTAGGATTAAACCATAGAAATCTAGAATATCAACAACTAGAATGTCAATGATTTGATATACTTCAAGATCATAAGAAAGTCTAATGAGGACTAAGTTGATTTCTCCTAATACTGTAAATTTTGTTCTATCATGTTTCATTATATGAACAACATACTTCTGGGGATATATGTTCAATTTTGAACAAACTGATTCGGGCATTATATTTGATGACACTCCAGAGTCGACTAAGCAATTGTGCACATTTTTATTGAAGAGTTAAAAAGCTAAAATAAATGGGGGAGTGTGAGAATTTGATCTATCTCTGATCAAGATAGTATCTGTGGAAGCAACTTTCTCTGTAGAATTAGTACGAGGCTTACATATTCCTCTTGCAGCTTTAGAAGTGACAGCAATTGGTAAAGGAGATGCATTCAATTCATTAAGAAAACACCTTTGTTGCTGTTTTAATTTTGAAACTTCATATAAACAAATGTTAGCCTTAACATTTTTCATATCTTCCACTATATTATACTCAATGTTATTATAGAAAACCAAAGTTTTTGATGTGGATGGAGGATTAGAAGAAGAAGAAGGGGTTGTTTTGTTGATGTTCTTATCTTTAGTGGTAGAAATAGAAGCCTTTTGTTTATGGATTGTTTGAGGAGAATAAGGTGGTCCTTTACTTCTTGTACTTACATGTAAGGCTTCTTATTCATCTTCCTTGTCAGAAGTGGGGAGAATAAAATATCAAAGCCCATGAACTTCTACAAATTCTTCATCTTGAGAATCCTCAACAGACATACTTATTTCTTCTTCATCATAATATTTGTCTAATTCTACGTTAAATATGACATTGGGAGGTTTGGAGGTCGAATTCTGAGTTATTTAATAAAGGGTCTGAAAGATTTCTTTGAAGATTCAGCCACTTGCTTTTTAATCTCAACCATCTTGTTAGACATACATTTGAGGAATTTTTGTATTTCTTCAAGATCAAAAGGATATTTTGGAGTTTTCTTGTTTAGCTCATCCTTAAATGTAACCATTTTGGCTTTTCATTCATCCTATGTAGTTTTTTTTCTAACGCAAGTATTCTTTTCTGAACTGCTAATGCTTCTTTCGTGTTTTCTACTAGAGTTCTTTTATTAGTCATGTCGATGAAAATTGTGATATTTGAAGGTAAGGCAGATATATACCACTCATTCTATACATCAACACTAGGTTTGGATGTATCTAGGATTTTATTCAAGAGTTTTTTAAATCTAGAATTAAAATCCTTGATTTTTCATTAGGACTTGCTTTAAGATTGAAGAGATCATTAATCAAAGTGACAGTAGTTCGATCATCACCAAACATAGTTCAGAATTGTTCTTCAAATATATCCCATCTAGTAATGGACCCTAATGGTAATGAAAAATACCATGAACCTCCAGATCCTTCAAAAGTGTATGGAAATAATATTACTACACAATCCTCTTCAACAACTGCATTCAGATTAATGGCTAACATATAATTGTGAAGTTGTTCTTCAGCAGGAACTCCATCATCAGGATTAAATTTCTGTAGTTATATTTTAGGATGTTTATGTATATCATGAAGAGGTTCTAGCATGTTCACAACTCTAGGATTGGCCCATGGTCTGAATGGATGTGGTTGTTGTCTTCCATCCATTGTTGGAATTTGGGTAAAGGTGGATGTAGACGGTGATTGTGTGGAAGAAGAGGCAGATTGTGTATGTGCTAGATGAACTGGAACTAGTACTCTGAGAAGAAGGGGTATGAATAGGAGGATTGATTGGAGGAAATGTATGAAATGAAGGTGTTTGTAGAGGTGAGTTTGAAAAAATATCATTAGTGGATGTTTGTGATTCATATTTTTTAGTCTTATTTTAGAGTAACTCCAAGTCTTTCGCTCTAAGAATGAGTTAAAATCCAAGTAGATTGAAAAGAGGAAGATACACTACCTTTAGATATTTCTGATCGTTGAGGTTTTTCTCCAGAAATATAAATACTTTCCAATTTTTTAATTAAGGTTTCAAATTATGGTACTTGATGAGAAGAACGTGGATCGGAAGATCGAGGTAGTATTCTAGGATATTTTGTAGATATTTTTTCAATTTCTGATCTAGAAGTAGGATTTTTAGATGAAGATCTAGAATTTGGAGGTGATCTCGAGGGGGAGCGACTCTTAGAATGGCCTTTCGATTTAGGTCTGGCTCTATTTTCCATTCATAGTCGGGGCCCTCCTTCTACCACCAAAAATTTTGAAGGCTCAGAATGTCCTTGCATCAACATCAGGGAAACCAGCAGGTTAGGAACTTGAATACTGTTATTTTTCCATTTGGGATAGCAGTTCTGACTAGGGATATAGGGACCAGTTTCCCTTTCAAATATATAACAGAGTTTGGGTTGTGATATAGACGGTGTGAAAACTATTTGATA